>WWET01002823.1:147401-158577 GCA_011038615.1 Limnodynastes dumerilii | reverse complement strand
GGGTCGGGAGGGGGGGGGGGGTGCAAAAATTGTTGGGACATACAAGGGGGGTTGCAGTGATGGATGCCAACATATCAGGGGCTGCAATGATGGATGTGACTAACAAGGGGGCTGCAATAATGGCTGAAAACTTATGGGGGCTGCAATAAGGACTAAAAACTTATGTGGCTGCAATAAGGACTGAAGATTTATAGGGGGCTGCAATAAGGCTGAAACTTATGGGGGACTGCAATAAGGACTGAAGACTTATAGGGGCTGCAATAAGGGCTGAAACTTATGGGGGGGCTGCAATAAGGACTGAAGACTTATGGGCGGCTGCAATAAGAACTGAAGACTTATGGGGGGCTGCAATAAGGACTAAAGACTTATGAGGGGCTGCAATAAGGGCTGAAACTTATGGGGGCTGCAATAAGGGCTGAAATTTATGGGGGGCTGCAATAAGGGCTGAAACTTATGGGGGGCTACAATAAGGGCTAAAGACTTATGGGGGGCTGCAATAAGGGCTGAAAACTTATGGGAGGCTGCAATAAATGCTGAATCTTATGGGGGCTGTAATAAGGGTTAAAACTTATGAGTGGGCAGCAATTATGGCTGGAACATACAAGGGCTGCAAAAACTGCTGGGGGGTTGCAGTGATGGATGGCAACATATAAGGGGCTGCAATGATGGATGTGACATACAGTGGTGGTTGCAATAATGGCTGAAAACTTACAAGAGGAGGCCTGGCAACATATACTGTAATGGGCTGCAGTGCAGTAATGGGCTGGAAACATATAAGTAGTTGCAATGATGGATGGAAACATATAAGGGGCTGCAATAAGGGCTGGAAACATATAAGGGGTTGCAATGATGGATGGAAACATATAAGGGGCTGCAATGAAGGCTGGAAACATATAAGGGGTTGCAATGATGCCTGGAAACATAAGGGGTTGCAATAATGGCTGGAGACATATAAGAGGGCTGCAGTGAAGGGTGAAAACATATAAGGGGTGGCAATGATGGCTGGAAACATATAAGGGATTGAAATGTTGGCTGGGAATATATAAGGGGTTGCAATGATGGCTGGAGACATATAACAGGTTGCAATGATGGCTGTGGGTGACTTTTTGAAATAATTGGAATGATCATTTACAACACTAGAAATAAAATTACTAAGTTGTTGTATGGAAGGAGATCCATGGGGGTGACACCATGAGGTTCCACACCGGTTGACACCAACCCTGGTGACGCCACTGGACCTTAGTATGTAGCTCCAATTGGGCATGGACTGATGTGAATGTGAAATATTCTCTGTAAAGTGCTAAGTAATCTGATAGCGCTATATAAAAACCTTATAATAAATAAAATAATAAATAAATATTTTCAGTATTTATTGTGAAGACTGTGAACAGGATTAGAAAATCTAACAGTTGGTGACACCACAGCCGATTAACAGGAGACCAAAATTTGCTTTTCAATTTTGTCTCCACTACGGAAGTCATGTTTTTTTTTTTTTAGCTAAATGCCACTCTTTGATTACAACTCGACCTCCATGAAATTGTCCATCTCTATGGTCCTTACTTAAGGGAAATTAGAAAAGATTTCTAAATTCTTTCACCATAACACAATGACTTCTGAAACTGAATCAGCATTAGGGAGACTGCCAAACACTTCAGGGAGCCAAGGAGATCCCCCACTCTGAAGGGAGTTTCCCTGATGATTCAGGGAGCGTTGGCAAATATGATTCAAATCCATTTCAACTACATATACTTTTAGAGCCAGCCATGTTTACCATACTGCTGTTTTTCATTTCCTTACACAGTATTTCTTCTCACATCATAACATCCTTTACTCTCCCTCCTTTGCATCCCTCTATCTACAGGGGCCCAACTCTGCTCTACACTCCCCTGATTCACACAAATGAGCGGATTTTCCTACCTTAAAGGTTTATCTGTAATATCATTAAATGGTAACAGTTCCTATATCACACACTCCTCTTCTATATATTTCTTTTCTCTGTTAGCTGTTGATATATCTCTAAATCCAGCTCCGTCTCACATTTCTCATACAAATCATTAAAATTCAGAAGACTATAGAAATCCGGTCAACCTTTTCGTGTTACGTACGTTGTTTTAAGAATTGAGCTACTACGCATGCATTGTAGCTTATTTACGAAGTCTAAGTACAGAAATGGTAGGTAGATAGCGTAAATAGGCTACTACGTATGCATATAAAAGAGCAAGGCAGCGCAGAGGCCCTAAATAAAAATCAATATAATAATTTGCTGTGATGGTTGATAGAAACAACGCTGATGAATAACAAAAAACTTTTTTAATATATAAAAAATAAATATAAAACAATACAAATAATAAATAATAAATGCACGACCTTTACTAGAGCATAAATCAACACAGTTAGAATACTGAGATGTTATACTTAGCAGATCAGATGGATAACATGGACACACGGGATAGGAGATTTCCTCAGAATAATTGAGAGTCCCCTATAGCCCCGATCTAGTCCTGGATCAGCGTTCCTGAGCGTCAATTCAAAGTGCTGGTGGCCAGCCTAGCACTTATGAGAGCTGTCACAATAAAGGGAACTTGTGTTGGTGTCGGAGCTTGTAAAGTGTATCGATAATCCCGTAATGGATAAGAGGTAGCTGGTGGAAGTCCAATAGAACTGGTTTAGAGCACACTCGAGACCTCCGTGGTAATAGGCAGTCGACGGCCTCTCAGCATCCCAGATGGAGTGGGCAATTATGCAAGAGCTGTAGTATAGCAGCTGTTCATCAGGTAAAGCAGCACCCGTTGCTGTGAAGCACAGAGATGCCTTGAATCCAGTTAAACGGGAAGACAGTGCATCCCAGATGGAATGGGCAGTTATATAAGAGCTGTAGTGTAGCGGCTGTTCATCAGATAAAACAATAACCGTTATTATGAAGCACAAAGATGCCTCAAGTCCGGTTTAGACGGGGAGACAACGCAGGTTGATAGCTGAACTCACCAACGAGTCTCCAGATAATTGGCACACACGTAGCCACAGACGGCCGGAGAGGCTCTAATCAGCCGCAGAGGTATAGCTCTATTTCCACATGCAGTGGGAACTCGGATGACAAAGTTCTATTGCCTTATAACAATCAGGGAATAAGCTCCAGCAAGTCTCCGACAAAAAGCTCCTAGAGAGAAGTCGTGCAAGGTTTCATGCGACGCGTTTCGTGCCGTCAAGGCACTTTTTCAAGCAAGATAAAAACTGTCGGTTTGCTCCACCTATTTATGGAGTTGATCTGATTAATTAGGCAACATATGAGGTCGTCACTGACATCAGAGTGGGAGCAAAACCTAGTATTTACATACAATCAATTAAAATAGATATACATATAAGTTTTTGTATTCAATCAGCGTTGAAACATAGAATGGATATAATACACACATATATATATGATAGAGAAATATACATTTTTAGAAAAGAGATAGATATATGAAAAACATTCGGATAGATGTAACACCGTAATAAATTTATTTCTTATTATTAATAATTTTGTTTTTGGTTCTAGTTATGTTAGTATTTTTACTTTTGTTTTATCAATATTCTTATTTTAGTATTCTTAATTATATGGATATAAGAAAAAGGGAACACATATATATCCAAACACATATATATATGTATTCAATATTCTTATTTTAATATTTTTAGCCATATGGGTATATATAGAAGGAAACACATATATATTTATATATATATATATATAGAGCCTCTAGTTAATAGTTAAACACACAATAATAAATGTTGATAAGGTGTATACATACACACTCCTTAGACACTCCTTAAGAGTCCTCATAGGAGTATATATAAGAGGGAAAAAATATATATATAGAGCCTTTAATTAATAGCTATACACAAGATATTAAATATTGATAAAGTGTATATATACATACTCTTTAGACACTCTTTAAGATTCCCATAGAGGACATAGTAGAGCCAATAGCATCATAATATAATGATAATGGCATCAAGACATAACATCATAGTATTTAAACCAACTGTAACTAACAAATGAAGAGTTTTTTGAGCTAAATACCAAAAGTAATAAGAATTGTATTTGATTAAAGATTTTTTATATATAAAGCTATAATAAATTGTTAGATAGCTAGAACCCTAGCGTGGTAAATTCCAGTGCCTCATTGAGGCCATCCGGCATAAGAGTACTAGCGACGGCGGCCGTAGCTCTGGATCAGGCCCAAAATCCCTAAAATGCGTCCTATGAAATGCAGGCTCTAGCCCTGATGCAGATCTAAAGGTACATCAGCTGGCGTGACACTTGTCTGTGTGATTTTCTACTGCGTATGCTTAGAACTGAAGAGCTCATGGTCACAGCTTGTGCTCTGAGGGGCATGTAGAGAGAAGGGGTTGAGGGACGTAGTTAATGTACAGTAAGAGCGTAATGTACTTGATGCTGGTCAGAACACAGACGTGATAAAAGTTACTTTACATTGGAAAAAAAATTGCACCTACTGCAGGTAATATCTAAGTCAGGGGCACTCATTCAGAAGAGCATTTAGTACCTGGCAGCTTGATGGTTTTCCAGGAAAGTATATTAAACAGATCTGGAATCACTGGTGGTGAATTGTGTGGTTCATGATTATTTTATTTATATTTAAAATTTTTCCTATAAATTCATTTTACCGTAGCTTTAGAACATAAACTGTGCACCTGAATCTTCTGTTCTATTTATAACAGTTTGTTATCCTTTCAGACACATTATACAACCCGGCACCTGCAGAGCGTATTTGGAGACGTAGCAACAGAGAGCTCTGTGCCTGTACACCACATGCTTTTATTTACTTCCTATCCAGATGTCCTGTTTACTTGCTCATGTGGATTGAATGTATGAAACCATCCATTGAAAAATGCAAGTACAGCATGCAGGATGCGTTACCATTTGCACTCAAATCTGAATAGGGGCCACTGTCTGCAACAAACTGACTCCCATTCATGACTTATTCCTTTCTAACAACCTTAACTTTCTTGCATTAGCAGGAACATGGCTCACTGATTCAGACACTCACCACTTTTATAGGGTGGACTTCACTTGCCTTATACCTCCCAGCCTTGAGACAGATGGGGTGATGGGGTAGGACTACTTCTTTCCTCACACTGTACATTCACAGTTCTACTCAATGTCCCTTCACTCACTTTCATGTCCTTTCAAGTACTTGCTGTATAGATCTTCAACCCTTTCTCTCTGTGTGACTATAAGCTATCGTCCCAAAGTATCTTGCCAACAATTTCTTCAACACTTCTATTCATGGCTTTCTGATTTCTTATCCTCTGACATCACAGTCATTATCCTAGAGGATTTTAACATCCCCATTAATTCTTCATTTCCTGATTCCACTAATCTATTCTCTCTGGCCCTGATTCAAACTTAAGTAAATGCAGAATCTCTGTGCGTATTTTTACGAGCGCATATAATGCGCATGCCCAGAACTCAAACATACGCACAGAAACCATGGCCGACTGATTCACAGACACGGATGATGATTTAGAAC
The DNA here is from genome assembly GCA_011038615.1 of Limnodynastes dumerilii. Lineage (NCBI taxonomy): Eukaryota > Metazoa > Chordata > Amphibia > Anura > Limnodynastidae > Limnodynastes > Limnodynastes dumerilii. The sequence goes on along the minus strand of WWET01002823.1, from coordinate 153,046 downwards.
TGAGGGTGAGTCCCGCATGCGTAGCTAGAGTGGTAAGACTCTTAATGCAAATGAGCTGCACACAGGCTACTAATGTACAATGTGGGCGTTCCTCTTACGTTAGGACTGATTCACAAGTGCGCGTATACATACACATGGAAGAGGATAAGGTAGCCCTCTACCACTCTTAGGTTGTTTTACGTATGGTTTGGTGCTTGCCTATTCTTCTTGTGTATATGTTTTTGATGCCATTAGCTCTTTAACACTATAGAGAATATTTCTATTTTTTATTTATTTAATTGAATGAAAATTTACTGTACATTAGTAGCTCATGTGCAGCTCATATGCCTCTAGCAACTCATGTGGGACTCCTTTCGTGCTGTCTGTGTCTGTGAATCAGTTGGCCATGGTTTCCATGCGTATGTTTGAGTTCTGGGCATGTGCATCATATCCGCTTGTAAAAATACACACAAAGGACCTAATCCAGACCTACACTCGGCTGTGTTTTTACAATGTTCAACATACAAAAGCGTAAAAACAGACATTTGTACTTACTGTGCATGCACGGGGCAGATGTTATACACCGAAATTCTGAGCATATGGGCCTTGAGCGTACCAGCCTTGTAACAAGGCTCGAGGGAGCGTGCCTGCCATACGAAATCCGTAAATACGCAACGAGCGCGGGGTGAGGCATTTAAATCCTACAGTATGGGCGTGCTAAGTGTCGTAACTACGCAAGGAGCTTATGGCCGCCCGAGGTTAGGATCAGAAAAGTTAGGGTAAGATTTGCTCGGCGTAAGAAGGTAAAACTAAGTACGACCAAGGGGAGTGCCAAGGGGAGTGATCGTTTCATGAGCGTAGGTCTGGATCAGGCCCAAAGATTCTGCAATTACTTAAGTGTGAATCAGGGCCCCTGTCCTCATTCCAGCCAGGGTTGCCTACTTTTTATTTTTTCGCTCCGGGGGGTTGTGAAGGGAAGAAATAGACGCTGATATGGGGGCGGGGCTTAATGATTTATGCAAATGATGACATTAAGCCCTGCCCCTGTCAATCACTACTGTAATCCCTGGTGTTCCAGGGGGTGGACTGGGCTTGATGATGTCATCAAGTCTTGCCTATCCCTTGTATAGGGATTAAAATAATGATAGCCAGGAGGTCAGGGCTTGCAGGAGATTTGCCTGCTCTCCTGGGATACTGGGAGTACTGCTTATATTTTGGGAGATATTCCAGGAGAGTCAGCAATTCAAACCCACAAATCGAGAGGAGGAGGAACAAGCGGATCTTCAGGATCCAGAAAATAATGAAAGTCATTCCATCGGCAGGGTGGGAAGGGGCGGGTTAAGCCCTTACATACTATACACACTTCTGCATTGTTTTCATGTTCAGAAGTCTGTGCATCTGAAGGAAGTGCTCTCCCCTCGCATTCTCAGAAAGCTCGATACTGTGGGAATCCAGCCTCAGAACCCTTCAGCTACTGTGCATGGAGCTCTAAGTACAGCAGCTGCTGAGGTCTAGATCCAGATCACTGTCACTAAAGAAAACCTGTAGACCATTGTTAGCAAATATAATATTTATTCAGTACTAGGGTGTAGCGCTGCAGTGGGTCTCAACCTGATGCACCGGCCTAAAAGTCCTTGCTCACTATTTTGCAGGGCTACTCAGGCTCTGACTCGAGGATTAACTTTGAATAGTAATGGAGAGTGTGTGCAGGCTTTATTTTTGAGGCTCACCTTGGGTCTTCTGTGGTGTTATTTCAGGTGGACATCATGGTTTATGGCCCTTAAATACCGATTTCCATGACATTTGTCTTTAATTTAGCTGTAAATGAAATTGAAACAAATGTCATGTAAAACACAACAGTATCTTATCCTATTTCCTGTTTAAGAATAAAACATCTAATATAATTTCAATTGTAACAAAATTAGGTACACATGGCCCTTTAAAACAAGCTAAATATGTCCAACATATGTTCCAAAATAATGTTCTTTTCCCTGCATCCAACTGTGATAGGTTAATGGACATAACTGCAGCATGTATTCATTTAATCAAACAAATGCATTATTAAGCTCTCGTAATACATATAGTCTGATATAATATATTCCATATGTATAAACGAACGAGTCAAATGTTCTAAATTATATTTTTCTAATGCATTTTCACACTTGTCACTGTTTTGCATGGCTATACCACACACTATGCTCTTATTGAATAAAAACAGTTGCTGACACCTCACTAATGTTATAAATTGATACAATTATACCAGTGAGAGAAAAAACAGTCCAAAGTCATGCTCCCAGTTCTCTATATGCCCCATTGTAGTGCTAATTCATTTGAACTCTATTGCACGCAGGGAAAATACTGAACTTACTGCATAGCTTTAAGCAGCCATTACTGCAAAGTGGCAGGGCTTAATGACCCGATTTATACATATTGTGTCATTAAGCCCCACCCTCTGTCCAACACTTGTGCAATCTATAGTGGTCCAGGGGGTGGGCGGGGCTTGATGACATCATCAAGTCCCACCCATGCCTAGTAACTGTAGGGATTACAGTTGTGATTGATAGTGGTTCGGGGCGTGTGGGAGCTTTGTCGGGATACCGGAACAACTGCCAACATTTCGGGAGTCTCATGGATATTCCAGGAGAGTCAACAACCCTGCTCTATAACCAGCAAGAGAGAAGAGTCCCTGCTGGCTATTTAGAGGGAGACTGGTCAATCAGTGGACACTGACTGGACCAGCTCTCTGAAACCATGGGTGACTGTAATATTCAGCCAGGAGTGAACACAGCTGCTCGCGCCTGGTGACACAAGTGGGCAAAGAGTCCTGGCTCCAAACTGCTGCCATGACTGGCATGTTCATTTTGTAACTGGAAGACTAAACCAAAGTTGAATATGTAGCTTACTTAGACTTTAATCAGATCTTTGTTGGTGTCCCATAGTTAAAACTGTTATTTTAGTTTGCTCGAGATTGGATTCTAAGGTGGTTGAGATGGTATAATATACTATAACATAATCAACAAATGCATTGAATGAACTACAGTGACAAGAGGAAGAGGTTACTAGCCGAACAGAACATAAACATGTGCTCTGAAATATCTTTTCTGACAGCAGTGATGTAAAAAACATGGCTAAATGATGTACTTGGATATGAACAAAGTATGCCTTTATTGTAGATGACACAAGAAAATGAAAGACATGCAAAGGAGAGGGGTTAAGATTATGATCGATGACACAGATAGATTAGAGAAAGATAACTGCAACTTGATGTAAAAAACATGGCTAAATGATGTACTTGGATCTCAGAAAAGTAAAAGAAAAATATTGTGAGTTAAAAAGAAACTAACAGGGATCTAATTGTTACAATTGCAAACATGCAGAAAATGTAGTTAATTGGTAGACAAATAAATTGCAGAAAGTTAAAATTATCGATGCCCCATTGCAGGTCAAAAGACACATTTGGTTCAGGAGACCATGAGGCTGATAGTATAGACCTGAGCGATACCATGTTGAACTGCAAGGGGAGGCAAATTTACATTGTGAAAGCAAAATTATGTTTAAGAGGTAAATTTTTTTCTATTCATCTATTTTATAGATTAAACATAAATCTATGCAGCATTTGATTTCTGTGTGAAAAAAGTAATGTATTTTCCCTGCATGAAAAAGATTTAAGATTAATTAGCACCCCTTAATTTGCAAAATGGTATAGCTGAGCAGTACACTTGCACCTGTATATATAGTATATAGGACCATATACATAGTTTGAAAATAAGAGGAAATCAGGTAAAAATTGGCATCTGAGTAAAGCTAAGTTACATTTCAGGGGGAATCTAATTATTGTTATTCTTATCTCTCTCTACTCCAATTCTGTTTGAAACAGATTAAGTTTATCTTCCCTGTAATTTAAGATTGTATTGTCCACTTGTAATTTTACACCTTCTTTTCCTCCTATTTTCAAATTCTTGATCCAGTTCACAGCTATAAAATGGATTTATTTTGCAGGAGTGTGGGTCCCCGTTGCGAACGGCCCTATATCAACAGGCATAGCAATCATCCCCTGGAGTACCAATATCCCCAACCCTCTTGCTAATCGTAACCATAAGTCTCCCCTCTGCAGTCTAACCCTAAGTCTCCACCTCTAAGCCTAACACTAAAGCTGGTTACACATTACACTTGTTCAAACGATATTCCTTCCAATCAAATGATTACACGATCGATTCACACAATATCATTTCAAGTGTTTAGTCATGCACAATCAAACGATATTGTGTGAATCCATCGTGTAATGGTTTAAACAGATTTTATAGACAGCGTAATTTGCCAGATGAACGATGCAGCAGCAGAAAAATTGTGAGAGCCAAAAATCGTTAAAGAGATTGGATCGTTAGAAACAAAGTGTGGTGTGTGCCCAGCTTAAATCTTTCTCCCCCCATAGCCTATTCCCAAGTCTCCCCTCCTGCAGCCTAACCCTAAGCCTCCCTGCCCTGCAGCCTAACCCTAAGTCTCCTCCCCCAGCAACCTAACCCTAAGTCCCCCCCCCCTGCAGCCTAACCCTAATTCCCCAGAGAGGGTTACTCACCTCTACAGTGGTCTAGTGGCGGCACATGCTAATTGCATACTCACCCATTCATAAAAAAAATTCTAAAATGAATGTAATTCAACTCAGAATGAAGCCATCAGTGCGGGGACTTGTAACGTTTTTTGCAGGGGTGTATAGGGGGAGTAGCACTATTAGAGCCTACAAAACATGCACATTCCTGCGTATAACAGGCAAACACTATCTTTGTGAGATGAGTAACATAATCTCCAACATTTTTTTATGAAAAATCTGTACACCCGGTGGGTGTGGCCATGAAGGGGTGTGGCTTTTCCCATGAATGGGGTGTGGCTTTCCTATGCTCTTATTTGCCAGTATGATAAGGTGTAAATCTCATTTTACACCTTATCATATGAGCTAAGAACTCACAAAAGAGTTTAGGTAGCAGCAGCGAGCCAATCTGGGCTTGCCACAATGAGTAACTTAGCCCCTGGGCAATGAGCATTGAATACCCTCCCTCCCTGGGCACAAACACAGTGTTGCCCCTGAGCACTGAAGCCCCTCACCACCCCTTGACAACAAGCACAGTGTGACCCCTGAGCACTGAAGTCCCTCCCCACTAGGCATGAGAATAGTGTGGCCCCTGAGCACTGAAGTCCACGACTACCCCTGTGTAGTGTGTGAATGGAGTGAATGGAGGTGTGAATGGAGTGTTAGCTTGCGGAGATGTATGGGTGAAGTGTGAATATAGTGTGTATATATAAAAAGGGGTGTGGGTCTCCGGTAAGAACAGCCCTATTTTGATAGGGTCGTTTTCTCCCAGCCAGTTTCAAACTATCTGGGATATCGATTACTTATTCTTCGATGAGGCATAGCAATCGATCCACGAAGCACCGAACACGGTGCTCCAAAAGGTAAAGCTAAAAACTACCCCAACTCTTCTCCTAATTCTAACCCTAACCCTCCCTTCCCTACAGCCTAACCCTAACACTCTCTTCTCCCTAGCCTGACCCTAATACTACCTTCTCTATAGACTAACCCTAAGATTCCCACTCCCTGCAGCCTGACCCTAACCCTCCCCTTCTATGGCCCAAATCCTAACCTTGCATTCCTAAGAGTCTAACCCTAACCC
>WWET01002823.1:109916-136385 GCA_011038615.1 Limnodynastes dumerilii | reverse complement strand
ATCGAATCCGGTGTTGTATTTTGCCTTGACTGCTAAAAAAAAAATATATAAAAAAAAAAAAATACAAAATTGATTGTTCCTGAAACCCTATATACTAATTTTCTAAAGTTATACTAAAGTTTCTAAAACTACTGTATTTGATAGATAACTTGGTAATATTTCCTCCATCATAGTCTGCCCAATAAATACATTGCATTTATTTTTCTTGCACAGACCGGTTGCGGTCTTCACACAGACAATCACAACATCGACATTGATAGTGCTAACACCATAAGATCAGCTGTGTCATTACTTGATAGGATAGACATATATTTTGTCGGTAGGTGTAAAAGGTTGACCAATATATGTTCGACAAGATACCTCTTCATAAGTAAGACATAAATAAAACTGATTTACTAGCACTGTCTCTCCATCCTGCTCTGCACATTCTGTCCTCCACTCTTCCTTCTGTCACTCCTCCTGCGCTCTGTCTTCTTTACCTGTGTTTCTCCTCTGGCTCTCTTCCTGCTCTGCCCTGTTCTGTCCTCTATTCTCCCTTCTGTTTGTGTCTCTCCTGTGCACTGTCCCATTTGCCTGAGACTGTCCTCTGGCTCCTGTCCTGCTCTTCCCAATTCAGTCCACTGTTCTATCTACTGTCTCTACTCTGTGCCCTGTCCCATTTAGCTATGTCTATCCTCTGCTCTCATACATGCCTTGTCTCTGCTTCTGTCTGTGTCTCTCCTCTGCCATCTGCTCTTTCTGATGTCACATCTGCTGCTCATCTGCTATGTTCTGCTCCACCCTCCAACTACCCGCTACAGCTTCACCACTCAAAGGTAAGCAATGACTATTTGCTGTTACCAGTAAAGGATTGGATTAGTGATGTGTAAAATGGAAAGTAGATAATATTGTAATGTTGAACAGAGGGAGGCTGGGTACACACTGGGACTTTTTCAAAAGATAATCTTTCCAATAACACAACCAAAAGACAATTTCACCAGGTATAGGTATTTTACCTGTGTGTGCTGTCCAAAGATGCTCAAAAATCCCTTAAAACGGTCTGTGATCTGATCTCTTGGAGTTCCTAATATGCCAGATCACCACCAGAAATGTTGATGTTATTAGTTGCTTTGTGTTTTACACAGTGGTCAAAGTGGAAATTTAAAAGTGTAGTTATGGACATTTAGAAGTGACGGTATGAATATTTAGAAGTGGCGGTATGGACATTTAGAAGTAGCGGTATGGACATTTAGAAGTGGCAGTGTGGACATTTAGAAGTGGTGGTATGGACATTTAGAAGTGGTGGTATGGGCATTCAGAAGTAGCGGTATGGACATTTAGAAGTAGCGGTATGGACATTTAGAAGTGGCGGTATTGACATTTAGATGTGGCGGTATGGACATTTAGAAGTGGCGGTATGAATATTTAGAAGTTGTGGTATGCATATTTAGAAGTTTTGGTATGAATATTTAGAAGTTTTGGTATGAATATTTAGAAGTTTTGGTATGAATATTTAGATGTTGTGGTATGAATATTTAGAAGTGGCAGTATGAATATTTAGAAGTGGCAGTATGAATATTTATAAGTAGCAGTATGAATATTTAGAAGTGGCAGTATGAATATTTAGAAGTAGCGGTATGAATATTCAGAAGTGGCGGTATGAATATTTAGAAGTGGCGGTATGAATATTTTGATGTAGCGGTATGAATATTTTGAAGTAGCGGTGTGGACATTTAGAAGTGGCAGTGTGGACATTTAGAAGTGGCGGTATGGACATTTAGAAGTGGTGGTATGGGCATTCAGAAGTAGCGGTATGGACATATAAAAGTGGCGGTATTTGGTATGAATATTTAGAAGTTTTGGTATGAATATTTAGAAGTTTTGGTATGAATATTTAGAAGTTTTGGTATGAATATTTAGAAGTTTTGGTATGAATATTTAGAAGTTTTGGTATGAATATTTAGAAGTTTTGGTATGAATATTTAGAAGTTTTGGTATGCATATTTAGAAGTTTTGGTATGAATATTTAGAAGTTTTGGTATGAATATTTAGAAGTTTTGGTATGAATATTTAGAAGTGGCGGTATGAATATTTTGAAGTGGCGGTATGAATATTTTGAAGTAGCGGTGTGGACATTTAGAAGTGGTGGGAAATAGTAAATGGAGATTTACAGATTTTGCATTAAATCAGTGGGAGAAGTGGTGGTATGGTATACTACCGTATACCCCCTCACTTTGAGCTCTGGTTTCACATAGGCTGCAATTACATTTCAGATTTGCTAAAAGCTGGTTAAATGTTTCTAGGGTGGATAGGAGAGAGACAGTGGGCTTCATCCAACAGGCCCATTTTAAGGGCCTCCATGCTAGGTTAGACTGGTTAGGAGGTTGCAGTGCAGGGGCCTGGGGCAGGGCACACTCAGGGTTCCCCCTCTTCCTTTATCTGGCAGCAGTGCTACATCACTAAGCGCTGTTTGTAAACAATTTGAGTTGACAGCCGCCACTACTACTATAGACACAAAGCCATTCGCCACTTACAAGGCTTCTCTGTTGAACGGTCCTAACTCTTTAGGAGACCTGGGAATCTCAATGTGAGGTCAGCTCTTGGTTTAGAAAGATATTGGATATGTGACCCAAAGTTGGGTCTCTAAAGTTTAGAGTTAAGATTAGAGTTAGGACCATCCAGCAGAGAAGCCTTGGAAGTGGCGGATGGCTTATCACATACCTGCAGATATCTGGAACTAATTCTCTAACTTTTATTTTAAAGATAGGAGATCATGATTAGTAACTGAGTAATAGCTAGAGTGCCAGGCCATGTTTTGTTATATATATATATATATATATATATATGGAAACTAACACCACTCAGTTGGCTGCTGACAAGATTTATGTAACAGTGAGGATGGCAGGCGACTAGTTAGAATATTCTAGAATGTATTCATGCACCTTTGGAAGCTTGACTGGTGGATCTTTGGACTCCTCCTCTTCATCACTGTCAGACTCCCCACTCTGAACAGAGTTCTTTGAGGACAATAAAAGGGAGGTTTCCTTTCTCTGCCATTCCAATACACAGTGACGGACATTACAATATACATTGAATGCTGAAGGGTTACTGTGGAGTTTGAGGTCGGGTATGAAGAGAGCATTTTCCAGGTTGTCAGCCTAAATGAATAAAAAAATAAATTAGTTAATAAATAAATAAAAAAATATAAATATAACATTTATGTTTCCTTAACCATAAACACTTTGAAAACTGAAAGGCAAACAACTTAATTTAACCACAGTGTTGAGGGGGAGTTTTCTGTCATCTATGTACTAGAATTAATACATATACGTAGGATTCTACTCCAATAAGATAGCCCGAGTGTGGGTTCCTGTTGCGAACGGCCCTGCTTCAATATCCTCGATGAGGCATAGCAATCGATAACCAGAGCACCAAACACGGTGCCGATAGGCAAGATGAAAAACTAACCCAACTGTTTCCCTAATTCTAACCTTAACCCTCCCCCTTCCATTACCCTAACCCTCGCTTCCCCACAGCCTGACTCTAAGACCCCTCCCCGCAGCCTGACACTAACTCTACCCCTCCCTTTCTAAAAGCCTAACCCGCACCCCCAACACTACCCCTCCCTTTCTAAAAGCCTAACCCCCCCCCCCAACCCTATAAGTCCCCAGAGAGGTTAATCCCCTCTCCGGAGCGTTCAGGGCGGGTCCTGCATTGTGCCCACATCAGCTGGGCGCCATCGGAACCTGGGGCACGAGCCCTACAAAACCCACGTTAGTTACGCTTCTGCATATGAGGCCATTAAAGAAGCATTTAACCTTGCAAACAATTGACTAATGCTTTGTACTGCATGTTGGTTTGATAGAAAAAATTATTAATTTACTTCAAATTCTCTTCATGTCTATGAACCAGACCTTTGTTTTGAAAATAAGAGGAAAACAGGTGGAATGTTAAGCGAAGAACACAGTATACACTTACTGGGCTAAACGGCATGAAAATCATATATTATGTATACTGGAGCAATATGAGAATTGGTCAGTTTACATAAAAGATGTGACCGACATTGTGCCATTTCTATAAAGATGGCAGAGTTGGGTAAGAGGATTGGGCATTGTGTACATGCTACACGATAACCCCCGGCTCTTAGAGTGTTTTTTCACAAGTGTGTACCTAGCAATACACCCAGGCAACACTATGTTGAATTGTAGGGGAATCAAATTTCATGTATTGCCAACAATATTAGTGCTGAGAAGTGACGTTTTCTAGCCTAAGTTTAGATAACAGTTTACAAGTAAAGCTGGACAGTATTTGTGTGCAATAAGAACAAAGTATTCTCCCTGCATGCACAGAATTACATTAATTTGCCTCCCTTTGAAATTCAACATGGTATTACGCATGTACATTAAAATTAATTCTGCATCGAAACACAGCCACCTGATGCTGCGTTCCATGGAGGATTCAATATCTGCATGCTAGGCCTATAACCTAGCTCCCCTGGCTACAGTTAAAGTAGCCCTATAATATATGTATTATAGTTAGCAAATTGGACTCTTAACCTTTTCACTGTTAATACCCAACATTTCTTTTATTACTATGTTTATCAACTATTGTAAAGCACAATATAAATAACTGCTAGCAAAGAAATGTTGAATAAATGTATTGCAATGAAATGACTTGGTGCAGCAAAAGTTTTCCAGAATTAGGCATCATATATACATAGAAACATAGAAAGTGACGGCAGATAAGAGCCACATGGCCAATCCAGTCTGCCCTGTTGTTTATTTAAAACTATACTGACCCTAGTCCCTATTTACCCTTAATTTAGTTGTAGTAATTTAGGATATGCTTATGTTTATCCCAAACATGTTTATCACTGAAGTAATTTCAGCACATTTCCTCTAATCTACCACCCTCCAGTTTCATGCCCTCGTGTTCTATTACACCTCTTCCTTCGAAAAATGCCACCCTCCTCTAGCTGTTCACAACCCTTGATATATTTGAAAGCTGCTATCATATCCCCCTTCTCCCTTCTTTGTTCCAAGCTATACATGTTTAGTTCCTCTAGCCTTTCTTGGTGTGTTTTTTGACACAAGCTGTGGACCATTTTAGTTGCTCTTGTTTGGTCTCTAAAGTATTTATGTCCTTCTGGAGATATGACCTCCAGAACTGAACACAGTATTCTAGGTGAGGTCATACCAATGATCTTTAAAGGGGCATCACTACTTTCCTCTTTCTGCTACTAATTCCTCTCCCTATGCAACCAAGCATCTGACTTGCCTTTCTCATTGCTTTGTTACATTGCCTGGCTATCTTTAAGTCACATGAAATAATGACTCCTAGATCCCTCAGTAGTTTCTAATGGAGTACAATTAATGATATATTGAGCTTTTGGGTTTTTGTGCCCCAAGTGCATGATTTTGCACTTTTTGGCATTAAACTGTAGTTGCCACACTCCTCCATTCCTCCAGTCTACCTAGATCATCCCTCATTTTCTGTACCCCTCCTGGTGTGTCTACACTGTTACATAACTTTGTGACATCTGCAAAAAGGGTTATTTTCCCCTCGACCACAGGCAATATCACCTATAAAGATATTAAATAGCATTGGTCAAAGTACAGAACCCTGGGGTACTCCACTGGTTACGTTACCATCCCCAGAAGGGATTCCATTTACTACAACCCTCTGTTGTCTATCCTGTAACCAAGATTGTATCCATGCAACTATCTTTAAGCCCAATCTCAAAGTTTTCAGCTTATTTAACAGTCTGCAATGTCAATCTCAAAGTTTTCAGCTTATTTAACAGTCTGCAATGTGGCACAGTGTCAAAAGCCTTGTTAAAATCTAGATAAGCTATGTCTACAGATCCTCCTTTAAATGAGATTTGTTTGACATGATCTTCCCCAGTGAATCCATGCTGCTTGGGATCCTGTAAATTAATGAATTTAAGATACTGTACAATTTGTTTCCTTTAACAGTTTTTCCAGCAATTTCCCTACTACTGATGTGAGACTCACTGGTTGGTAGTTTGATGCTTCTTCCCTACTGCCACTTTTATGCAGAGGGACGACATTTGCTATTTTCCAGTCCTCTGGAATCACCCCAGTTACTAGTAATAATTCAGTTAATGATTTTGCCAGCACCCCTCTCAGCTCATTTAGTATCCTCGGATGTATCCAATCTGGTCCCATTGATTTGTCTAATTTCAGCTTTGAAAGTTCTTTTAATACCCTCAGTGAAATGAAAGTAGTAGTAATTTCCCCCATTGTATTAATAGCCTTTCAATTTAAAAGTGGACTCTTCCCCTCTCTTTCTTTTGTGAATATTGAACAGAAATACTTGTTAAGATGATCTGCCATAGCCCTTTCACCCTCAACAAGAATCCCACTCTCCGTTTTGAGCCTTACTATACCCTCCTTATTTTTTTGCCTTTCATTTATATACCTGAAAAAGCTTTTGTTCCCTTTTTGTATCGAGTGGGACAGTTTTTCCTCAGTTTGTGCCTTTGCTGTTCTGATAACCCTTTTAGCCTCCTTCTGTTTTGCAAAATACTTCTCCCTGTCATCATTATTTTGAGTTTTTTTATAATTCCGAAAGGCCATCTTTTTTGCTTTCACTATAGTTGCTACTGTTGCTGTTAATGCATATTTTTTACATTTTCCTACTGCAATGTTTGAGGTGGTGTTCATTTGTGGCTTAAAGACATTAAAGTCCATAAAGGGGATGTAACCTTCATAGACTAGTTGGTCTACATAGGAATGTCTTACATATTTACACTTTGGTTGATTACTATAATATGCGTGGATTCTCGCCTTCATGGGGATATGAATACCCAAACTTGAGTCTTAATTTTTCTTTCCAGTCCTTGGAATACCATTATTTTCCTTTTTTAGTAAATTTTAATTAAACTCAATTTATAAAATAGGCTGGGACGATGGTCAAATCATTCTGCTGTGTGGAGTAGTTAGAGTAGGATGAAGAAAAATTTTGGTAGTATTCAGTTTAAGCTGAAGAAGCAGAATAATGCCCATTCACTGTACATTGATTGCCATCTATTACATTTCCCACGGAGGGAGATTCTTCCTCTCCTAAATAGGAGTTCATTCATTCCAAAAGCTCTCTGCGTCTAACAGATTACTGGCTTAGAAGCCAAATTATACTTGTGAAACATGCAAATAAGTTCAGAACAAAACTGTTTCTCTACACAAAAGGTCTCCTCTCACTATCACATACTAGAACTTCTTGTTAATACTTTAACACATAAATGTACATTTCCACCAATAAAACAGAATAAGTAGTCTAGCTGAATGGCACAACATGCTGCATACTGCATATGGGGGGAAAGTGTGTTAACCAATAAAAAATTAGCAATTCTCCAGCAAAGGAAATGCTATATTTGTAAATATAACAGTTGCAAAAACACAATCACCAGTCTGTAATACAAACACAAGAACAAAAAGATATCTTATATAAGTAAAAATTTGCCCCATTAAATATTAAATATTTATATTAATAAATATTAATATAAATTAAATATTAAAGTAGACATAACGTTTATAAATGAAAAAAAAACATCTTAATAAAGATTTTAAAACACCTATGAAACTAATGTGTATATATTATATATCTTACTGTTTAATGAAATAATTGAGAAATTAAGGAGTGAAGCCATAAGGCAGGTAGAGACACACAGAGCAAATATAGCAGCCAATAGAAAAAGGTGATGCTGTCATTTTTTAATGAGTGTCCTGTGGGAATTTCCCATCACTAATGTAAATGGTTGCTATAATTTAACTTAAATAGTGTGCCAGATAAGCCCATGTTGAATTTGCAATATTCTGCTTGATTATCTCCCAGTTTATGAGTATGGAGATGGAAAAAATACCTGTAAAGAAAAAAGATACAAATGTGTTTTAAAACCGTGTTGTTTGTTTTTTATTATGTGTTGTGTAAACAAGTTTTGGTTATGTAAAGCTGTGTACACACTGGAGTCTTTTCTGACAATTATCGTGAAGATCAAATGGTATCCAGCAGTTAACGCCGACATCATACCAATGTGTACTGTCCAACAATGCTGTACATGTATCGAGCAGTGGCGTAGCTATAGGGGTCGCAGCGGTCGCACTTGTACTGGGGTACTGGACATATGATGAGGGATAATGGGGGAACTGGATATATGATGAGGGATACTGGGGTACTGGACATATGATGAGGGATAATGGGGGAACTGGATATATGATGAGGGATACTGGGGTACTGGACATATGATGAGGGATAATGGGGGAACTGGATATATGATGAGGGATACTGGGGTACTGGACATATGATGAGGGATAATGGGGGAACTGGATATATGATGAGGGATACTGGGGTACTGGACATATGATGAGGGATAATGGGGGAACTGGATATATGATGAGGGATACTGGGGTACTGGACATATGATGAGGGATAATGGGGGAACTGGATATATGATGAGGGATACTGGGGTACTGGACATATGATGAGGGATAATGGGGGAACTGGATATATGATGAGGGATACTGGGGTACTGGACATATGATGAGGGATAATGGGGGAACTGGATATATGATGAGGGATACTGGGGTACTGGACATATGATGAGGGATAATGGGGGAACTGGATATATGATGAGGGATACTGGGGTACTGGACATATGATGAGGGATAATGGGGGAACTGGATATATGATGAGGGATACTGGGGTACTGGACATATGATGAGGGATAATGGGGGAACTGGATATATGATGAGGGATACTGGGGTACTGGACATATGATGAGGGATAATGGGGGAACTGGATATATGATGAGGGATACTGGGGTACTGGACATATGATGAGGGATAATGGGGGAACTGGATATATGATGAGGGATACTGGGGTACTGGACATATGATGAGGGATAATGGGGGAACTGGATATATGATGAGGGATACTGGGGTACTGGACATATGATGAGGGATAATGGGGGAACTGGATATATGATGAGGGATACTGGGGTACTGGACATATGATGAGGGATAATGGGGGAACTGGATATATGATGAGGGATACTGGGGTACTGGACATATGATGAGGGATAATGGGGGAACTGGATATATGATGAGGGATACTGGGGTACTGGACATATGATGAGGGATAATGGGGGAACTGGATATATGATGAGGGATACTGGGGTACTGGACATATGATGAGGGATAATGGGGGAACTGGATATATGATGAGGGATACTGGGGTACTGGACATATGATGAGGGATAATGGGGGAACTGGATATATGATGAGGGATACTGGGGTACTGGACATATGATGAGGGATAATGGGGGAACTGGATATATGATGAGGGATACTGGGGTACTGGACATATGATGAGGGATAATGGGGGAACTGGATATATGATGAGGGATACTGGGGTACTGGACATATGATGAGGGATAATGGGGGAACTGGATATATGATGAGGGATACTGGGGTACTGGACATATGATGAGGGATAATGGGGGAACTGGATATATGATGAGGGATACTGGGGTACTGGACATATGATGAGGGATGCTGGGGGGCTGGATATATTATGAGGGATACTGGGGGAACTGGACACACGATGAGGGATACTGGGGGCACCAGCCTGTCACTCATCTGTCTTCTGTGGACCTGATCATACAGGTTTTTTGAGGTGTGCTGCGCTCCACTGGCACTACGGTAGTGCACCTCAAACAGCCTCTATGTGGGGGGGCCCAAGCTGACCTTTTGCACCTGGGCCCATGAACCTTTAGCTACGCCCCTGGTATCGAGTGATTGAATGTCACAATGTCGGGTGGATCGTGATGGAGGTCTGGGCTTCAAATCCTAAATGCAGACTCTGCAAGATGTTGCATCGTTAGAAAAACCTCAGTGTATACCCAGCTTTACTTAGTACATACTTATGCAGCATAACTTGTTTTGTTCCTTTTTGCTTTGTCTTTAATGGTAAGACTGACAATAGAGATAAATTGTAAATTCTGTAAGCTGTGTAAATGCTAACTAATGCAACATTGTTTTTACTCTTACTGTATTTTTCTGTTTTTTACACTGGGTTAGCTCAGACACCCATAGTTCTTATGACCACTTGCATACACTCACTACACCATACAACATGTAGGATGATATGGAAGTTTGGCATGACTGTTGGATAGGTTGATTTCTGGCTTAGAACACTAATGGTAAGGTTTAAAAGTCACAGACTAGAGATATTTCTGCAAACACAACAGAGAAACAATTGAACAGATAAAATATTATGTTAGTGTCTATAAATAAGTATCAAACTAATCAATATACCCCCAAAAAAAGAATTGCCCTTATTATATATTATCAAGGGTTAGTTGAGGATGGTGCTACCAGACAGTTCAAATCTGTTACATAAAGAAGCAGTCAGTACAGAGACTAATGAAGAAACTATAAACTGTATGAGGTGCACACACTTATGCCAGGTAGCCACTAAGGGCTGGATCCAGACTTAAGTAAGTGCTTGAAATTAGTTACTCCTGGGATAAACCATGTTGATTATAGGGGGAGTCAAGTTAATTGTATTCTTTGCATGCAGGGATATATCTTTGAATTTCTTACTGCACACAGATACTGACAAGCTTTACTATCACATTGTTATTTAAACTTGAGATAGGAAACACCACCTCTCAACTCTAATACTGTTTGCAACAGATGAAATGAGACTCTCCTGTAATCAAGTGTTTTTAAGGCTTCCCTCTGGGAGATCCCGGAGGGAAACCTTTGATGTCTGCAAGGGACGGGGTTTAATGACGCGATTTATGCAAGTATGTATAAAAACCCGACAAGAAACTTAACTTTTAATTCATATTACATAAAATACACTTATTAAAATCCTCAATTAAAAAGGCAAATTATTTGGAATGTGCACATATGCCACTACTTCAAAACATAATAGTTTGTAGTATTGGGTAAAAGGAGAGCTCCCAGAAATATTTCTGGCTACTCAGCTTGTTATTGGGTCAATGACTTGGGGTCAACTCCAGAATCTACATTGAGTGTCTCAGTCACGGCACCTTACTTTTTGAAGTTTGACTCAGATCTGTGCTTATTCCCAATTAACATTGTACTTAGTGTTACGGTAAACCGGAATTACCTGTTTCCAGGACCGGAGTGTATTCCCAATTAACATTGTACTTAGTTCATTGCCAAGGACTCTATTCCTTCATCTTTCCATCTTCAAGAAACCCCATAACCAATACTATCTGCCTTGTGAATTCAACCTGATTAACATACTGCAATGTGTTTGCTGATTCTTCTCTGGACTGTGCGCATCATCACTACTTTCTGCAATTCTGTTTATTGTGATAACGTTTGCCATTACTACCAGGGCCAGATTAACAATGGGGCTAATGGGATTACAGTCCCAGGCCACTGCACAGCATAAGTATAAATGTCAGGGACTGACATTCTCCTCCAAAGCATAATATATACTGTGGGCACGTGAAAATTTTCAGCCCCAAGCCCATATGGCCCTCATTCCAGCCCTGGGGCTGGATCCAGACTTAAGAAGGAGCTTGAAATTAGTTACTCCTGGGCTAAACCATGGTGATTGCAGGGGGAGTCATATTTCCTCTGTTGCAAACAGTATTACAGTTGAGAGGTGATGTTTCCTATCCCAAGTCTAAATAACAGTGTAATAGTAACGCTGGTCAGTATCTGTGTGCAGTAAGCAATTCAAAGATATATCCCTGCATGCAAAGAATACAATTACCTTGACTCCCCCTGCAATCAATATGGTTTAGCCCAGGAGTAACTAATTTCAACGGTTTAGCCCAGGAGTGACTTTTCTCTCTTAATTTCAAGCTCCTTCTTAAGTTTGGATCCAGCCCCTGATTACTACAATGCAGTGTGCCATTTCTACCGTTGTTTATTTACTCATAACTATTTGGATTTAAATTACTCTTTAAGGGCCATATTCAGAGATCAGTCAGCAAAAGGTTCGCAATTATACGCACGGACGTTGCAAGGCAACACCCATGACACTCCCATCACACAAACGGGTTGTCCTTGACTTACAAGCGCCTCGAACACCCTTATCTTTAAGTGTACATTTCCGTACGTATAACACTTCCGTACATCTAACTAACCTCACCGCACCCTCAAATGGTCATTTAAATGCCTCCCCCCACCCTCTGCCCGCAAAAACAGTTCTGTGAACACGGCCCTTAATGTGATTACTGACCGAATTGTCACAACTGATTCTGTGCAGTGACTCATAGCAGTGACTTACTTCAGTTTGCTTGCATATTTTTGGAAATGCCATGGTTAATTTAATTTACTAGCATTATTTTACCAGAACACAGAATGTATTTGATACTGCATGATCAGGAAATGTATCAGTGTCACAGGTGTCATTTCATTACATCTGTGATGATTAAGGGAGTCAGCAAAAAGGAATTCCTTTTTCATGTCAAGCAATTATATGGTTGTGTTTCCTAGCTAATGACACCTAAAATGCACAACACAGGTATAATGTGGTGTCTATCCACTAAAGAAGCATAACTATAAGGGGTGCAGCTGCAATAGGGCCTGGAGGAGATGGGCCCATGGCAGCTGCCCCCTCCTACACTCTAAGCAATCTGTCAGAGGCTGGCACCTTAAGACAGCACTCAGCACTCCATGTATGAACACTATAGGCCGGATCCAGACCCCTGCATGGTTTACCTACATGCTGGGGGTCTGAAATTATACAAGGTACAGGGGAGTGCACACCCTAGTCACTCCCCTTTATCGGTATTTTTATGCAATGATCTGTGTCCATCCAGATGCGAATCAATGCGTAAGTTGTCTTCCCCAACCGCCCCTTCATTTGCATGCCCGTGCACCTGAAGGGTCGACCATTTCAGACCCTGACTCAGACCCCACCACCTTGGAGCCTAGTAATTTCCCTGAATATATTTTTGGAGTATTGAGGAGCAGGTTTAAATGCCCCAGATAATGTGACAGATATAGTTGTGTGTTATTGCATAAAAGTACCTTAACACAAAATAGGCATTTAGAAGACTTGCTGGTATACAGTGACAGTGCAAAGGTCAATATTTTATCCAATCTTATGGATAATACAGACGGAGATAAGGATATGGGTGTTCAAGAAGAAACAATAACAGATATAATATCATTTTACATGTAAATCTTAGGGCCAGATTTATTAAGCTGCAAGGAAAGGAAAAGTGGAGATGTTGACCATAGCAACCAATCAGATTCAAGCTCTTACATAATAGTAAATGCCATCAAGAGTCTGATTGTTTGCTATGGGCAACATCTCCACTTTTCCTTTCCTGCAGCTTATTAAATCTGGCCCTTAGACTTATAGGGTGATTTTATCTCGCACCCCATATAGGTGCATATTAAAATCCATGAATATAGGCACACTTCACGCTTATTCCTGTTTTCACACTATATTGACATCCCCCATAGTAAGATAATATTTTTCTACTTAGTATTTTCAAAGAATTTATTAATAATAATAATAATAATAATAATAATAATAATAAATATATACTTCTCTTGTGTCACATCTGGCTGCAGACGCCACCATATTTAACGGACCAGGAGCCATCTGTCAGCGGCTCTCCCATGTCATGTCCACTCTCCAGTCCTCTAGAGGTGCCACTTCCAATAGTGGCTGCCTCCCGTACAGTGTCCATTGCAGCATTGTGTCTGGGAATTGGGCATCTGCACCACTATCCTCTGGTGCATGGACGTCGCCATCTTGCCTCCTGTCAGGTGATTCCTAGCAGCCACTCAGATACTCCTCTGTAGCACACATGACCCCTTCAGCCAATCTGTGAACTGGACGGTCTATATAAACCCTGTGCACTGATCCCTCAGTTCCAGAACAAATTAGTCAAGCTTGCTTCTCCAAGCCCAGCTGTCTCTCTAATCAAGCCTGCAGTTACCAGCATCACCTGCACTATTGCTTCCAGCATTACTGCTTCCAGCATCACCTGCACTATTGCTTCCAGCATCACCTGCACTATTGCTTCCAGCATCACCTGCACTATTGCTTCCAGCATCACCTGCACTATTGCTTCCAGCATCACCTGCACTATTGCTTCCAGCATCACCTGCACTATTGCTTCCAGCATCACCTGCACTATTGCTTCCAGCATCACCTGCACTATTGCTTCCAGCATCACCTGCACTATTGCTTCCAGCATCACCTGCACTATTGCTTCCAGCATCACCTGCACTATTGCTTCCAGCATCACCTGCACTATTGCTTCCAGCATCACCTGCACTATTGCTTCCAGCATCACCTGCACTATTGCTTCCAGCATCACCTGCACTATTGCTTCCAGCATCACCTGCACTATTGCTTCCAGCATCACCTGCACTATTGCTTCCAGCATCACCTGCACTATTGCTTCCAGCATCACCTGCACTATTGCTTCCAGCATCACCTGCACTATTGCTTCCAGCATCACCTGCACTATTGCTTCCAGCATCACCTGCACTATTGCTTCCAGCATCACCTGCACTATTGCTTCCAGCATCACCTGCACTATTGCTTCCAGCATCACCTGCACTATTGCTTCCAGCATCATCCGCACTATTGCTTCCAGCATCACCCGCACTATTGCCTCCAGCATCACCCGCACTATTGCCTCCAGCATCACCCGCACTACTGCCTCCAGCATCACCCGCACTACTGCCTCCAGCATCACCCGCACTACTGCCTCCAGCATCACCCGCACTACTGCCTCCAGCATCACCCGCACTACTGCCTCCAGCATCACCCGCACTACTGCCTCCAGCATCACCCGCACTACTGCCTCCAGCATCACCCGCACTACTGCCTCCAGCATCACCCGCACTACTGCCTCCAGCATCACCCGCACTACTGCCTCCAGCATCACCCGCACTACTGCCTCCAGCATCACCCGCACTACTGCCTCCAGCATCACCCGCACTACTGCCTCCAGCATCACCCGCACTACTGCCTCCAGCATCACCCGCACTACTGCCTCCAGCATCACCCGCACTACTGCCTCCAGCATCACCCGCACTACTGCCTCCAGCATCACCCGCACTACTGCCTCCAGCATCACCCGCACTACTGCCTCCAGCATCACCCGCACTACTGCCTCCAGCATCACCCGCACTACTGCCTCCAGCATCACCCGCACTACTGCCTCCAGCATCACCCGCACTACTGCCTCCAGCATCACCCGCACTACTGCCTCCAGCATCACCCGCACTACTGCCTCCAGCATCACCCGCACTACTGCCTCCAGCATCACCCGCACTACTGCCTCCAGCATCACCCGCACTACTGCCTCCAGCATCACCCGCACTACTGCCTCCAGCATCACCCGCACTACTGCCTCCAGCATCACCCGCACTACTGCCTCCAGCATCACCCGCACTAGTCCAGCCTGCCTGTGCTAATTCAGTCCAGCCTGCCTGTGCTAATCTAGTCCAGCCTTGTTCTTATGCGCAAGCATCATCTCTGGCCTCCCAGCTTCCTCTACAACATCCGCAATCCTACACACCCCTTGGAACCCGTGACTAATTCAGATTCTACAAAGACTGTGACATCTTGTTTCAGCCTTTAGTTGAATTAAAAATCAGGTGACTGTGTAAATTTAAACATTACTTGTACTCCATTGACCACAAACACATGCGTTTATCTTTGAAAAACATGTGAAACATGTTATTCACACATTCCCTGCATTGTTGCTAAATCACACTCCAAACCACCACTCATTAAATTATCAGGACAAACTAGCAGCATGGTTTAGCTGCATCTTTACAAACTGAAAAGATTGTGCAGACTGCAATGACTTATGTGACACAGATTTTCTCCACGCTATGGACAGTGACAATTACAATAACTTTTTTGCACACATAAGTTTTTTGTTTGAGTATAAGCTTAATTGTGTGGTTATACTTCAATGTGTATGAAACCATAATATGTAGTAAGTAACTACCTAAACACACATACATAATCTTAATTATTATATATTTTACCATGTATTTAGGCTAAGGATCTGATCCAAAGTTCCAACAGTAGCAACTGTTATAAAGGATATACAGTACTGAAAATGTGTGTCATTTATTGTTTAATAATAATAATAATAACAGTAATAATAATAATGAAAGAGTAAAAAAAAATTTGATCTAGATAAAAAAAAACCCTGTAGTGGAGTTTTTCCCCAACCTCCGTCATCAGGGACAACTAGCAGTACATATTTTCCAAGTTTCCTCACAGAGGGACGGATCCATATTTAATAGAAACAGCCGACATTCATATTAGGTGCGTAAGTCAGCTGCGAATTGGTTAATGCATGCACTTTACCAGTTCTTCCACATGGAATGCAGCATTATGTGGCTTAGTTCTGTGCAGAATTTATCCTCTCTGCGTAGGAAAGCAGAGGGAGTACATTGTTCTACGTTCGATATTCGGAGTAGCTAATTCTGTTCCAGAGACTACACGCAGAATTAAATATAACATCTGAATCTGGTCCATAAGCAGACGTGATATAAAGAGTATCACCTGTGGAGCATTTAAAATGTTTCATTCAGCAATGAACACACCTGTGCACCAGCAAGGACACCTGGAAACAAGCACTGTTAGTAATCTTAAGGAGCGAGGTTGAGAAACACTGCTGTAGTGTTGTAGTGTGTTTTAAAGCATATTTTAGTCTTTAATTAGGCAGTTTAATAAATCTGAGGTGATGCCTGTGTTATAACAGTAAACAGCACCAATCCACCCACTTTCTCATTCTAATATAGCATACTCTCCAACATGACCCATTCCATTAGGTACAAAACACTCTGCTCCTCAGCTTCCAACTGTCAGTTACTATGGTAACCACCTATGTTGCAGAAACAAATAGTTTTTTAAATATCAGTTAATTCATTTAAACCAGATAAGTGACAAGTGGAAGCTCAGGAGCGGATTAAATTGTACCTAATGGAATGGGTTATGTTGGAGGGTCTGATACAGTGGAACATGCATTCGGCTAGTACAGACAATAAGGACATGGGGGCTGATACTGGGTAACGGCCGATGGGAATTATGTACAGCTCATATGTAATTCCCCTGTTTTGAAGGTTGTGTGCATGCCCACAACCTTCTTATAACGTCGTAAGGGCCGGTTTACGTAATAAATGTTATATAGGCCTGCTCTTACGAAAAGGGGGCTTTCCCCCCTTTATGCATGTTGTATCTTTTCCGTGAAAGCAGAGACAGACATGGTAATGAGGGGACGAGGCGGGGGAAGCCCCGTTACGATCAGGTATGCAGCCGTAAGGCCACATACGTGATCATAAAAGCTAAGGTAGGAATTGTCCAGATTTCCTACCGACAGCGGTGAGTGCAGGGGGCGTGCACTCCCCACTATGAGGACGACTGTAATGAACCCTTACGGGCACCCGTAGGTCTGGATCTGGCCCATGATCACAGGCGGATCAGCCTTTTGCATCAGATTTTTTTTGTGCTTGCTCCTGTTGTGCACATGTGCAGTGGTTAAAATCACTGAGCTTACACCTAAAAAATAAATGTTAGCGCAGCACTGGATCAGCCCCTAAATATCCATACTTCTATGTAATAAACTGTAATAAATACAAGGAGTGGATTTTTTTTTTTTTATAATGATGATTATAAATAATGATATTTTTACATTGACAACACTAGTATATTAATAACTCATTTATTGTTAAGGCTGGATCCTGGTTTCAGAAGTCCAGTGCATGTGATGGGAGTGGTCTCTGCTCGCACACATTGGACTTAGGATATCCAGGCGATCCACTATCGGACTCTCACTGCCACTGTGGCCAGATCTCTGAGCATAGAGGTAGCAGAGCTCTAGATCTGGTACTCTTGTTCCTCAAATATAGTAACTCAAATTTTCTATAAGTAATAAACTAGATAATTGTCTACTTTAACAAAATAAATTGCAGAAATGTGTGCGCAACTAGGATATGCCCAACCAAAATACAGCTAAATCCATACTTCTATGTAAAAAACTGTAAAAAATACAAGGAGTGGATTTTTTTTTTTTATAATGATGATTATAAATAATGATATTTTTACATTGACAACACTAGTATATTAATAACTCATTTATTGTTAAGGCTGGATCCTGGTTTCAGAAGTCCAGTGCATGTGATGGGAGTGGTCCACACATTGGACTTAGGATATCCAGGCGATCCACTACCCACTGCCACTGTGGCCAGATCTCCGAGCATAGAGGTAGCAGAGCTCTAGATCTGGTACTCTTGTTCCTCAAATATAGTAACTCAAATTTTCTATAAGTAATAAACTAGATAATTGTCTACTTTAACAAAATAAATTGCAGAAATGTGTGCGCAACTAGGATATGCCCAACCAAAATACAGCTAAACATTGATTTGCACCTTTCATTCATCTTCGCTATGCCGACACTGGTTCTACAAGTTTTCTATCTCTGACATTCATATGAATGTATTTTCCTGTGCCAGACCTAACTGAATGCCTCAGGATCTTTCAATTAAACCTTGTGCCAAGCATTGTCTATTCAAAGAAAAAAAATGATTGCAACTGCATGCAAATATTTATCACCATCCTGTGTTTTCAAATCAGTGAAAGTTGATTCAAGTGCTAAAAGATTAAATTTTTCTATCTTCACAGTATGAACAATCGTTTTAAGATATGACAGTTTTCATCAGCACTTCGGAATACACCACTCAGACAGAGATGGAGGCCATCTTTCCAGAGGAGAAATGAAAAACTTGAAAATAAGATGGAGATAATGCTTAAAACAACACCATTGGTAATGATGGTCCGGATTCACAGTTACGTAGTTTTCGTCTTACGAACGTTGTTTTAAGAATTGAGCTACTATGCATGTGTAGTAGCCTATTTACGCTATCTACGTACCATTTATATACGTAGATTGCGTAAGCATGGTCTAAAGACCTCTCTCCCGCATGTGTAGTAGCTCAATTCTTAAAACAACGTACTTAAGACGAAAACTACATAACTGTGAATCCAGACCGATATTCCTCAAAAACTATTGCCAAAGCTGGATTAAGGAGGTTTTTCATCTAGGCCTCTGACAATACAATGACGAGCATGAGCACAATTTCATGCAATCAGTGTGGGTAAAAAATATGTGTGCAGTGCAGTGACGGGAATAAACAGGTGTATTATTTTACTTATGACAGATCGCACAAATATTTCTTCCTTTATCTCTTAAAGCCACCCCTACACATTTTACCCCAGCACCCTCTCTCTGCATTTCTAGAATGGTGCAAAGGATAAGAAAAACCCCTGCAAAAGCATAAATATATGAATAACGTCCTCCTAACATATTGCCCAACATAAACTAGAAGATTATTTGACATGTTTCAGTTCCTAGAATCAAACATTGAAAGTAGCATTTAAGAAACAACGCATATCATGCATAAGGGTCTTTTCAGGAGCTTAGTGATATCTTAGTAACATGATACTGTTTTAGTCAAAAAATCTAAATTGCACAGATTTATTCAAAAGGAACGTTTTCAGATTGCTATGAATGGAAAACACCACCTTTTGGTAATAAAACATATGTGCAAACACCGCAATACAAAGATGGATATCTTTATCCAGAGGATCCAAATCCACACTAGTACTAAATCTGACTGTGGGGTGGGACAGAGCAGGAATTGGATCCGGCCTGTAGGCTGGATCCAGAATGAAGAAAATTAGCTGACTAAGTACCAATAATTCCATCTCTGCAGCATGGGCTGACCCACTCATCATGCATATGAGATAAACATGGTGGGTTGGTGTAGCTATTTAAATTCTACAGTAATGGCTTGGCTAAGGCCCGGATTCACAACACCGTACATGTTCAACATACGGTCTTAATTCCCCGATAGTAGCTACTACGCATGCATAGTAACTATTTTACGTACTCTACGTATCGTTTCATTATGTAGATTGCGTATATGCGGTCTTTAAAGGCCGCGTTGGTGCTGAGTTCAAAACCGAGCGTCAAGTGATTAGTAGTTCAATAATCCTTTTTGGAGCTCCAGAGAGACACGAAACACAACAGATTGGGTGTTTACAATACTCTACTTTATTATTGGATATCACCATCCTTTATACCTTATTTTGAGTATAGAAAAAACAAGAAAGTGCAGAATCAACAGATACGTCATTTAGTGCTAGATAAAGCCAGTTTCCATGATTTGAGTGTTCTAGTTATTAATAAATCTGATGTAAACATATCCTGCGGTTAGGGTCAAAAGGCCAACTTCCTCATTAGCTAAGACGTGTTAGCAGATTAATAAGAAATACATTTGAACAAACATTGCCTTAGATATTAGCCAAACTCCTGCCAATATTCCAGCAAGTACTTATACCTTGCTAAGTTTCTGCTAAAAAGGTCTTCAGGCCTAGTTCCACTCTATCAACCGCCTATACGCAATCTACGTAACTAAACGATATGTAGATTACATAAAATAGTTACTATGCATGCGTAGTAGCTACTATCAGGGAATTAAGACCGTATGTGGAACAGGTACGGTGTTGTGAATCCAGGTCTAAGTCCTCACGTACAATTTACTATTACACACGGGAGAGATGCTAATATTAAGGCAGGATCTTGGGCATAGAAATGCATTGTGCATGCAGAAATGCTGGGGGGAATGCCCACATTCCTGCATGCAAAATTTTGAATACCAAAATCTGTATGTTAACCTCTGCAATGGAGGCTTATGTATGAACTATGCCCTTACGTCTGGATTAGGTCCTGTGATTGGGTGATGCTATGCTAATTTTACATTACTGCCTGGCTTTAGCCGTACAAGTGAGGGGATATGACAGCAGAGGTCTGGATCCAGTCCACTGTTTGTGTTTATTGATGACACACAGTGGCTGATCTACCTCCATGTCCCCTGTGCTATTCGAACTGGGTGTTACACTATATTAAAATGAAAAAGTGGGCAGTTTAGTGCAGCTGACAGTTGAGTGCAATAACAGCCATGTTTCCCTGCACTTCCTCCTGAAATTCTGAACCAGGCTGATGTATGTGTAAGACAAATGAAATTTTAATTAATGAAAGCCCCTATGCTTAGTAAGAACACAGTCATACACTTCCAATAATTAATAAATCTGTCTAATTTAGCATTTTTTCTATTTAAGATTACAATTACAAGATTTTTTTCTGTTTTCAGTCTCCATTCCCCTGCAGTACAATATGTTTTTCAGTGTTATCACAAATTTTGTATCAGGCCCACAAAGAGTAAAGTTTTAAAATAACAAGATCTTCCACAAAACACAGCACCTGAAGATATATTTTGACTGAAATTAGATCATATTAATTATGATTTTTGTCTCCATTATTAAACTAATCAATGATGCCTTAAAACAGTTGATGTATCCTTTTATGAAAAATGAGTCAAAGTTAATTTAACAGCTAGCTATATGAAAGTATATAGCTGCTTCTAAGTAAATATATTTAAGTAAAAGTAAAAAAAAAAATTTGCATACATTCAACCACATGCAACGTAAGCCACAGCAGCTTACTGGCTAAGCTCATTACTGTTGACTGTTAAATTAGAAATATTTTTTTTATTATTATTTTTCACCTTTCAACCTTTTTTCATTTACACATATAGCACCTGCATTAATGTATACTTAAATTAATCAGAATACAAGGACTGGTAAAATGTAATCTACTGCTAATTCTTTTGGGGACCACATTCAAATTCTGTGCACATGAGAAAAAAATATTTCTATATATATATATATATATATATATATATATATATGATGTTTCACAGTCTATATNNATATATATGATGTTTCGCAGTCTATATAACTTTTTATTGTAAAACTCAAATCAGAAAAAGGGGATGAGATGGACTTAAATGCATCAACTACAAAAGAACACATTAAACAAACTTTCCTCCTGCATTTATAGCAGCCCAATATTTTATCAATAGTGGAATCTCTTTGGGTACGTTTTTTATTTGTAACCCTACTAGGGGCCAGAAGATTCTTTAGATTTTTATTTTTCTTAAATATAATGGTAGGGTTATCCGGTAAGAGAGAACCCAAAATATAATCTTAATTTATTTTAAAAGAGGAAAGTTAGTTTTAATTATTTTTGAGATCTGTTTAGATTTGGAGTTGAATCTAGAGACATATGGAACACCATCCAAGAAGTTGCAATTATCAGTTATATTTCTCTCAGATTTAGATTTGGGTTCTAGTAATTTAGTGCTATCTAAATTTTTAGCCAGGGACAATAAAATTACCACTACTAACTTCAATAAACCAACGGATGCAGCAAATTATTTACACTTCTGTAGTGGTCACCATAGACCGTGGATTGATCACATTCCACGTGGTCAATTCACACGTCTACGGAGAAGTTTCTCAGAATTATCAGACTTTAAATTACAGGCGAACAAAATGTATCATGACTTTAGGAACAGGGACTACACTGATGGTGTCCTTACTAAAGCTTGTGAATACACTGAAAACTTAGATATGTGGGTAGAACCACAAGAAAATTAAAAGAAAGATTCCGCGAACACAGGTGTAATATTATTAACAAGAAAAATTTGACTAAGTCTATATAAACATATGAATAACATCCACAATGGGGACTTAAAATGGGGACTTAAAATGCATCTCACTATTTGGGATTGAACATGTTGCTGCAAAAGATAGGGGAGGGGATCGCTATACCACCCTGTGCCAATGTGAGGCCTTCTGGATATTTCAGTTACAGACACTGTATCCAGAGGGCCTCAATGACACAATTGAGTTTAAAGACACAGGGCTCTAATTTGGGAAACTAAGAAAAGCCTGTATGTATTTTTTTTTTTTTCATACATTTTTCTCTACAAAAATGAACCATTACTTACTCTGATCATTTATATTCTGATCATTTTATATTTCAATTTGTCTATGGTTATTTCAACTCTTGATAATTAATTTGATTCCAAAATTATAATCAATTATGACATTCCAAACCTTTATTAATTAGGTATATGTATGAGCATAGATATCCCTTCTGAATATAGATTTTTATAACATTGTTTTTGTTTTCTTTCTTTCTTTCTTTTTTATTTATTATAAGCTAATCATTGTTTTATTTATTTATTTATTTTTCTCACCCTTATTTGTAATATGTAAAGTTTATACCTAAATAATGTTTGCAATGAACAGGGTAAATAATCTGTTAACTAGAAGTCTTATAAAAGGACGTATAGTGTACTGTTTATTGTATCTTCATATATGTTATTCTGATAAGAAAAGAAAAGGCAACCAAGTAGATTAAATATAACTGTCCTTGTAGCAATTTGGTTTGACACAAAGTAACTCTCCCAGCTTATAACTTTGTCTCTGAATCAAAACAAAATACAATGTACAATATTTACTTAATTAATGACACCTAGAAACAGAGTATTTAAAGGCTGCCGGAATAGAGACATACTATTACGCTTTGAGAAAGTCCCGGGGGCGGGACGAAACGCGTCAGAGTGTGATTCATACCTTCCTTGCATGACTGCAGGTTTACTCTCACGAGCACCGTTACTTTTGTATACACTTATTATCGGCTACTACGAATCTCTATTGTACCCTAGTGTTTCCCTTACCGATTACTCTCAGTTGTGCCACGCTCATCATCACCATCTTAACGGCAAGTTCGGGAAAGCTCTCCCCTCTGTGGACCCCTGACTGCTATTCTTTCTGAGCCGGGAGCCACGGGACAGCAATCTTCCATCTAGCTCTACTCTGCTCGGCTACACTGTGGGAACGTTGAGCCGTCATACGGATCTGAGGAGGGCAACTTCTATCTGCGGTCTATACCTGCTAAACCGCCCTTCAGGACTCACGGTAACCACCCAGTGTATGCTGTTTCTCTGCACAGCCACACACGTGGGGGGATTGTTATTTTGCCAATTTCCAACTGCATACTTTCCCGAATAGTCATTGACTTATACACCTATTCTGGGATCGTTCTGCTTAAATGAATAGACTTTCCTTCTCCATTCCACAGCAATCACGCTAATCATACCATCGGTACCACTGTGTGCTAGGGACTTATCTACTTACTGTCACGTTCTGTGGATATTTGGGATCGGTTCCGGGTTTCAGGGATGACGACAACAGGGTTGGATTAAAATGAAACTGAGCAGGTTTAATGACTGAGGGTTGCATACATAGGTATTAAATGAAAATAAGTCCCGAATGAGGTGGTAATGGGAGGATTTTCCAGAGAGTTCGTTAGACACAGGTGAAAAGTCCAACAATAGCAGTGGAAGTCCGAATAGAGTCCAATGGAAATTGATAATAGGTGAACCGAAGGGTGGTGCAAATAGTAGAGGCAGACAATAGGGCAGATTGCAGCAGGACCGGAGTTGCAGAACTGGTTGCAGCCAAGGACGTCAGCTGGGACACAGGACTTGGCTCCGGACAGGACCTTGGGACCGGACCTCAGGGTTGAACCTCAGGATTGGACCGTAGATCTGATGTGCTGAATCTGGACCTCTGGACTGGACCTCTGGACTGGACCACTAGACAGGACCTCTGGACTGGATTACGGGACTGGACCTCTGGACTGGACCACTAGACAGGACCTCTGGACTGGACCACTGGACTGGACCTCTGGACTGGACCACTAGACAGGACCACTGGACTGGACCACTAGACAGGACCTCTGGACTGGACCTCTGGACTGGACTACTAGACAGGACCTCTGGACAGGACCTCTGGACTGGACCTCTGGACTGGACCTCTGGACTGGACTGGACCAAGCAGGACTGGACCAAGCAGGATTGGATCAAGCAGGCCTGGATCAAGCAGGATTGGATCAAGCAGGACTGGATCAAGCAGGAAACTGGATCAAGGCGGGAGCAGGATTCAGTAGTACCAGGCACCTAGAAGACCTAGTTGGTCTGGCGATTTCTAGCAGGGCTGACAGGCTTTAAATAGAGCGCCCACGGCGCCTATTGGCTGGAGGACCCGAGTAGTAGCGTCCGATTGGCTGGATGGTGTCACCTGATCAAAGCAAGATGGCGGTGCCCATGGTCCAGAGCTCCGCGGCGTTTAGACGCCAATTATCCACGTGGGACGCCGCGGCCGCTGCTTCAGTGACAGCCTCCGACGGAGTGCTGCAGCCGTGCGTCGAGAGAGAGGCGCCCTCCGGATCCCAGAAGCCAGGTAAGTGCGGCGTCTGCCGCATTTCGTGATACTTACCTGCAGTCCCTATTTTAAGGATATATCCTACTATATTTTATATTGATACTAGCTACTAGTTTTAGTTTTGTTTTATGTTTCTATAATAAAATGTATCATATTTACTTGGTTGCCTTGTGATTGAATTTGGTGAATTCATTTTAGAAACAATTTACAGTTACTCGCTGTGTTTTTTTCCTCTCTTTACCCGTTTTTTTTGGAGAACGTGCAGAAGCTCTCCCAAACAGCTGAGTTTTTCTTAGCGCCAGAGTTTCTTTTCCTGTATATTTTTTAGTATATTATAAAAGTTATATTTTCTGTATTTGCCTCAAGAAATTCTAGAAAGGCATAAAAAAGTGTAAAAGCTCTTTGCAATCATAATTTATTTGTATGACCCCCTGATTCAGTAATAATGCAAGTGCATGGGACCCCTTCATAACTCAGGTAAAATATTTTTCCATCAGTCAGTGGCTGATTCAAAGATGAAGTAACAGCAAACAAGAATGAAGGTTTCTATTTAATAAACCTAGATTATTATCATGTGTTAATGACCATTTTTTGGTTTACGTTAATACATGAAAACAAAGGGCCTGATTCACACTTAAGAAGCTTCTGCTTTTTAAGTGCATATCTGGCCGAAATGACCTACTGCGCATGCGTAGTAGGTCATTTTTACGCTATCTACGTACTAGATCGGTACGTAGATAGCGTAGGTCTTTAAAGCCTGCACGCAGGGATTTCCGTCCGTAGTGACGCCGTTATGCCGCCTCAGGGCGTTTTTAGGCAGAAGTGGGAGGGGGGAGTCATTTAGAATAGCTGGGGAGGGCGGGAGAGTGGCGGGGAGGTCCAATGTCCGTACGGACATTGCACGGACAGATATGGTAGCCGTATGGCACTCGTAAGTGCCATAAGGTACCTAAAAACAGAGGGCGGGTTGGGGGCTGGAGGAGTGAGTTAGGTGCGGATCTGCCCGCACCTGACTCACTCTTTTCTGTGAATAAGGTCCAAAGTAATTTATATTTACAAATTGATGATTGCCATGGAAAACTACTTTTTCCATGGAAATCACCAACTGTACGTTCTTCTGAATGCAGGCTGTCACACATTAACATTTACAAAGAGTTTGCCAGTCTGCTCCGTCTGTCCTGTAGGTCAGTTCCCCAGTAATTTTCCTGCTTCTGACCCCCCACAACCACTCCCAGTATAATCACAACTTTATAAATAATACAATTATTTGAAAACTACTTTCTTGACTCACTT
>WWET01002823.1:44228-90046 GCA_011038615.1 Limnodynastes dumerilii | reverse complement strand
ACCTTACCTTTCAGCACCTCCTCTATATTAAAACACACACACACACACACACACACACACACACACACACACACACACACACACAACACACACACACACACACACACACACACACGAACAGGGACACCTCATAGTGCAGTAAATTTTATCTAAAAAAAACCCCACAATAGTCATTGGAATAATCGTACCAGAAATTCTATCAGGCCCACACACACACACACACACACACACACACACACGAACAGGGACACCTCATAGTGCAGTAAATTTTATCTAAAAAAAACCCCACAATAGTCATTGGAATAATCGTACCAGAAATAGACATCTATCAGGCTTTCACCCTACGCGTTTTGTCAGAAGAGTTTTTCAAGAGTTAAGTGAGTAGTCGGCTAGAACCATTTAAATAGCTACTTCCACAGCTGATGACAGTGAGGACTCAGTAATCAGTAGTAACAGAGCCATTAGTCAGTAGTAACGCTCTACTGACTGATTATGAAACAGTTATTTATTGACAACTGAGGATTTTGTACCTGTTGAAAGGTCAGTAAAATCTAAATAAACATTAAATAGAATTTTGCTGTTTTTGATGTTCCACTTGGGCAGTGCTACAATTGTTTGTTCTACCTTTTAAACTGCATTGCTATTACGAATGCCATTTAAAAAAAAATGTCCTATTGATTACTGTTTAGATTTGACCTCATGGGCTATTGGGCATTTGTTATTTAGATGAATATACATACTTCATCGTTTTTTAATGTTTATTTGAGTTTAGAAATTAATAGTATTTTAAGTACTATTATTAAAAGTTTTATTTACTGTCTTATTCAGGTCTACAACTTTTTTTCTCTTGCAAAAGAGTAAGCTGGTTACACACTGGGGCATTTTCTGCCGATAGTCAGTCAGATCACATGATCAAACAACCGTTTCAGCAGTTATCCTCCCAGTGTGTGCTGTTCAATGATGCTGCAGAATCATCTTATTGTATAGACTTTTTTTGGGCACTCCTAATTTTTGCCGTTAACAATGTCCCAATGTCTGTAGAAAACTAGTGTGTACTGATGCATTCTCTATTGTATTGATTCCCATTCATGTTTCTGCATAGGGCCACCATGTGGGGGCGACCTTATCATTGCAGCAATGATTTATTTTAAAAGGAACTAGAGAGCATTGTGTAGGGGGCCAGGGCATTGTTAAGAAAGTCAAGGCTAGACTCGTTATTACAGATTTGACTATGTCCGATCATCACTAAAAACTTCTGCTTAACCATCTCACCATTTTATAATATATATAGATAGATTTTGCTCATG
Source organism: Limnodynastes dumerilii (assembly GCA_011038615.1). Lineage (NCBI taxonomy): Eukaryota > Metazoa > Chordata > Amphibia > Anura > Limnodynastidae > Limnodynastes > Limnodynastes dumerilii. Next base: position 88,739 of record WWET01002823.1, on the reverse strand, counting down.
ATGGGCAAAAATTATATTATCCAGAATTCTAAAAAAGGAATTATTACGATTGCTAGTACTGGAAAATGCCTTTTTTATTTTTTGCAAATGTGCGTGCACTGCAATTTCAGTACAGTTATGAGTCTGCAAAATACAGACCTGTGTACATTGTTGATGGTTTTGCTTTATGTAAACCATTCACAAACACACTGTTCATTGGAGGGTTAAATAAGAGGTGAGTCTGTCTTGTATTGAGTTTCATAGTTGGCCGCGGCTATGGGAATATCTGCAGCACGGGTCTTTTCTAGAAATTGCATTTTGCAATGGTAAACAATAGTTGTCTGCTTCAACTTTACTCCACTACTGTAGAGACTGGCCAAAATAAACTTGGAATTGATTTGATGTAGGGGGATGGGATAGTCTCTTTTGAAACATAGTTAAAGGAATGCCTTGAAAGAAATAGTAGTGTACTTTGAATTTGGAGCAAGAATAACCTCAATAAATAAGAAAGTCTGAAGCCAATTTTTACAGTAACATTTAAATCCTTTGAAAGATAAGAGCATAAAATCAAACCACATGAGGGTGCACTGCCTGTTGCTGACACCACGTCCTGGGTGTAGTATTAGCCTGGCTTTTCCAAACATACTCCTTCCACAGTGTCAATCTGTGTCGCGAGTATGTAGTTATGCAAGGAAACAATCTTTGGCAACATCAACAGAATTTACTTAAAAATGATACAGTAAAAAATGTATCTAGAAAAAGTATGGGTTAATAAAGTGGTAAAAAGAATGGGGAATTTACTAGAATGTATAAAGAAGAAAATCACGGCAGTGCAAAACTTGCCTCTACAGTATGGCTCAAGTTAGTTATACCACAATAGTACACAATATACCCCGTATACAATGACTCTCTAACCCAGGGGGTTCCTTGGCTTTGCCAGCTTCTGTCTTTCTCTTTCCAAAACACACCTCACACGGATTTCTTGTAAAATGTTTTTTTTTAATATAAGTGAATGACCCAAGTGTATTTATGAGCCAATGTTTTTTTTTTTTAGTAAGGCCATAGAATCATCACTTACAAGTTTTGTAACACGGATTAGAATGTTAGTGTCCACCTTACAATTCAAGGGGCTGATCCAGAGTTTGGGTCTAAGGGCAAAACAGGTGAAAGTGTAGACCTGGGCATAACAATGTTGAACTGTGAGGGAAGGCACATTTTAACTGAAAACAGAATTCGATTTTAGATGTTAAATTTCACTTGGAGTTCAGCTTTAATTAACAGATTAAAAGCTTTTTGGTATCTTTTAGCTTTATGCGCAAAAGCAAACTATTTTCACCCCTCACATCACAACATGGTTTTGCTCAAGTAAACATTTGTACATCTTTTGCTTTTTTAAAAAGTGCAAAAGTGCAGCTCTGGATCAGCCCCCAGTGATTGTAGTTTAGCAATCTAATAAACATACTGGCACCGCTAGTTCCTTCTGTATTTTTAGACTATGTGGTATCCTGTTTTACATTCTGGGATACAGCCTTTGTACAGCTGTTTCTTTTAATAGATTTACTTGTTAATGGAGCACAGATCTTAAGTGTATTTGTGTACACTATATCTGATAGATCATCTTTACATTATAGTGTTGCTGTTAGTATATTATATAGTTATTCTTACTGGAGAACATCTACTGAATTAAAAGTCCAGTTGGTTTTTTAAGTCGTTTGTACAAAATAGTTGTTTTTTTTAAATCTCATTTGTTGTTTTCCCACTTAAGTGTCTGACAATGCTTGTTCATGTCTTGCATTACCTGTTACGGAATCAGACATCAGTTCCCCTAACCAGGGGAATTCTGAATATAGTGCACATAAACACAAATGCCTACGTATATATCCACAGGGGAGGTCATTCCATGGCCACTGATCACTCTCCTGATGATACTACAGGGAGAGTCAGCATACCACTTCTGACCCAGTAGTCAAATTCATTCCAATGTTTCAGAAGTCAGTAACCTCTATCATCAGGGACAAACATGATGATAAAGTTTAATTACCTCTGAAAAGCTGGAATAAAATTGACCATTTATTTTTACAAGTTACATATATATCTCTCTCGCACTACTATGCATAATGCACGCCCATTCCATGCATACATTTCAGCCAGATTTACATATGCTGCGTACGTAAATTGGCTGTCATTATTAGGTCTGAATCAGACCCATTCACTAGACATCTGTAGGCCACCATTCTCTCCCTCCAATTCAGAGGAATTTCTTTCCTGTATCCACTGAAAGGTAGATTCTAAGGCTAAACAAGTGTAAGCAATGCAAGAAATAAGAGAGCCTATTGTTCCATAATGCCAGTTTGTGATAATTGTTGTAACTTGTTTTTCAAAGCCTTGCTGATATTAATCTCCAAAGAGGAATTACTGTTAAAATACATAGAAAAATATTGTGTATTGTGATATACAAACATGATATTTCTATATTGATATATTTTTATTGTCTTTTCACTTTCTCTGAAATCATACAAAACATTTGTTTTGTTTACAAATAAATGTATTTGTAAACATTTCCCCTCGGCTTTTACCTCATTGGTTCGCATAGGTTTTATTTATACGTTTTGTTTTTTTTAACTAGGAACGCACTGGAAAAAAATCATGTGCTGTTGTGTCTTCACTGAGAAAACAATGAAAACAACAAAGATTTGTTAAATTTCACATTTTTAATCAATTGAAGAATTTAATGCTCAATGTAACAAAAGCAAACAAGTTCAAGATAGTTTTGACCAGCCTCAAACTTTAAATTCCACATGTTAAAACTAACATACTTAAATATCAAAAAATGTATATGTTTAGAATTAAGAATATTAAAATACCAATTGTAATTGTAGTTGGCAACCACAATATTATTCATGGCAATCTGATAAATTACATTCTTACCCATCTCTAGTTATGGAGTAGTGTATAAAGGTTAGTTTGCTTGGCATAAAATTAATTGAAGAAGAGTATGGAAAATAGATCAATCAAAGGAAATTGAGTAAAAAAATATGTTTTGGTGGCAGAGAAACTTTCATTTGAATTGCTAACTATTTTATTAATTAAAATACTTTTCTGTTCAGTAACATTATACTGTGTGACTTTAAACACTGGTGAGTCAGTTTTTCTTTATAAGACTGGCCATTCTTCATCTGTTGCTTTAAAGAAGCTTTGTGCCCAGAATTCCTTTGTAAATGTATTCAAGTGAAATGTGCTGTCTCGTCTTTGCGTGAGACAGGGAAAGCTTGTTTCCCACCTGCCTTTGCAGAAGTTCCAGGACAATGAGGATAACTATGTGGATCATTTTTTGTGTATTCTATTCAATGTGTGAAACGTTAACAATACTTAAAATCCTGACACCTTTTGATTAGTTACTCTTCTGGAACCGCATGAAGGGATATTATGTTCCTGTTTTTAATGTGTTTTTATTGTCTTTTTCAAATTATGTAATGAAAGTGGATCCCCCCCTCTGTAAACTCATGCATGATGAATCCAGATGTTTGGTCATGTATGAAGTATCGACTGCTTTGATCACCCTTGGTTTATTTTTTTGGCTTTCTGTATAAAGAATAAATAATGCTAATGGCTTCTGATCAAACAGTGGATGTTAGCATTTTAAATGGTGTCTAGCATTCAATGGCTGGGGATTATTAATATTATGTATTAATCTTATAATTATTACTGTCATTATGAAAAACCTATATGTAGGGTACAGTTATCAGGACATTTAAGAAACAAGTGTCAGAGGAGCAATTAATGTTCTGGGCAAGGTTATTGTTGTTGTTATTTCATTATTTTAAATGTGTACATGGATCCCATTATTTGGTAATATTTCTAGTACTGAAGTATAAGTGTATGTCCCTCTCGATACAATACAATGTATGGCATGATGGTTGTATCAATAAATGATTAGATAATTTAATGTTTAACAGCATGTTTAACATCTAATGTGCACAGGTTATCCCTGTCAAAGTTGACATTATTTTTCCACCTTCATCCTTTAATAAAATAGGCAGTTAAAACCCATTACTTCCATTTATACAAATCTACATGCCAATCTTATTGTTAAATGAATAGTGTTTTTTTTTTTTTTTTGGTTTCTTGAAAGCGGGTCTGCTATTTTATATTCTGTAAGACATCACAAATCTCATCTTTGTATCTAGTGATCCTGTTGCATTTGATCATCTGAACATTGAATGTTGTCTTGTTTGTAAGACAATCTGATGGCAGAATATTAAAAATAATAAAATATATTTTGCTATCTTTGGGTTCCTTTATTTGGAAATACAAATAAATAAAATATCTAACTTTCTATCTATCCAATCATGTAATAATAAAAATTACCTAAACATGTCAGAGGGACTGCAAGTTAGGAGTAGCAAGATATAGAGAGAACCACTGTAAAGGGCTGTCAGAAAAGTATAACTGAATACAACTATAGTAAGCGATGGATATGTAGATAGACATTACCAGGCCTACTGTCACTCACAACGCTGTGCGGCAGGACATTTAACATGGTCTTTATTTAAATAAGTTATATGTGCAACTAAATCTGTGTCTAGTCCATAGAGAAAATCCTGAATACCATTTCTGTTGTGTTTGAATACTAATAACTTTGATGCTGTTGTAATAGAAATGTATTAAAATGTGTATATACTCCCTGTTTATCATTTATATACTAATTTTAAGGGAGTGTTAACGAATATATTCAGATATGTTCTCACAAACTAAATTCTTATATTTTTTTTTATTTAAATCCTTTTTAGCATCTCCTTTGTTGCTTTTTGCTAACCGCCGAGATGTCAGATTGGTTGATGCAGGGGGAACCAAAGCAGATTCTTCAGTGGTAGTGAGCGGCTTGGAAGATGCTGCTGCAGTGGACTTTTTTTACTCTCAGGGGCTCGTTTATTGGACAGATGTCAGTGAAGAATCAATAAAAGAAATATCCTTTAACCAGAGCAGCAGCTTACAGCGTGTCATAATATCTGGACTGGTGTCACCAGATGGATTGGCTTGTGATTGGATTGGTATGAAACTTTATTGGACAGACTCTGAAACCAATCGAATAGAGGTTGCTAACCTCAATGGCACATACAGGAAAGTTTTATTTTGGCAAGATCTGGATCAGCCCAGGGCCATAGCATTGGATCCAGCTCATGGGTATGTTATGTTTTATTAATGCATTTTCTCGGTTGGTATTGTAGATTTCCCTTTATTTCATTTTTTGTTATGCATTAAATATAATTGTTACTTTTGCGTGACACACGCACACGCACACATGCACACACACATGCACTGAAGGTACACTGCAGTTTAGAGTTGATCCTGGACAATTTTTCCAATTCTTAATCTGTTGACACATTTTAGATTTGACGGTTTCAATGCAGCATTGTTTTGACAGTGCCAATGTATTTCCTGTTTCTTGGTCTTAACACAGAATCAGGCCTAGAGTTTAACTATTGAAATAAATTTAGTAGCCACTTAATTAATAATTTACTGCTTATTGCTGTAGTAAGTCAGAGGCCACAGCTTAGCTCGGTTCAGTACTGCGGCCTAAAATAAAATGACATTTTCTGTATAATTTCTGTAATGTAATACCTTCAAATTTAGAGGTAAAGCAGGGAAAAATTGTTTTCCTTTTTTATTTGCAAAGACTGATTTATACAAACCCCCAGCAAAATATTAAGAAAGGTAAAGCTATTCCAGGGCTTGAAATACCAGTTGGCATGTTACCATAAAATTAGACCTGGCAATGTTTTAGAAGCAGTCACATGCTTTGAATATATACACATGGGACTTGATTGTGCCATTTTTCTCCTCCTTCTCACAGCCCTCAGAGCAGAGCTGATTTTTTTCCTGTAGTACGTTTCTCCTGTTTGTCTGCTTATCAGAAGCATTTTAGCAGGATCAACAACTTGGTTGCAATTTTAGATCATGCACCACTCATATGTCTGGTTCCTGCTGTCTTTGTTGAGTTGGTGCAGAGGCCAGGATTTGGCTGTCATTTCAATTTTGGGGCCCCACTCCCTGCACCTCAAAATTGCTTAAAAGTTCCCCTATCTGATGGATGTCTGTCATCTTAGTACCAGTACTAAAATCTTGGTTGCCATAACGACCTGCTGCCAAGGAAGCATTCAAGCCCTGTTATAAAAGGAGATGTACTTATAAATATCATATTTTACACTTATGTACAATGACATTGCAGTGCTTTATTGCATTTTAGCCCATTTCAATATATCTGTGTTATTGTAGGATTTAATCTAGTTTTGCACTTGGAGTAGTGTTAAGCTGTTTAGTCCTAGATACGCATGACATAATTACTCAGTAGTGTACAAGTGTACACTACACTCTCTTGATATAAGATTGTTGAAACTGCGTTTTGGCTCCTAAGAAATAAACATATGCCAGTATGAGTTGGCTTCTATTTTAAGCCTAACCACTGTTAAACTACCAGGTCCCCTACTTCAACTGAAAAAGTATTACATGAAGAACATGGCTGTATAAGCAGAAACTGTTGTAGTCCGTTTTAACATTATTACACTCTCAATTGCAAGTTTTGTTTTTTTAAAGGAGTTTATTCAGCAAGATTATACCATCTCAACAATCTCCACCTATTAGAAAAACATAAATTAAATTTCTAATTATTTACAGCAAGAGATAAGTTGTATCAAAAAGGTTAAGAAAAGCCCCAATAAAAGGCATAGGGATGTATTTGTTGCAAAGTAGTTGAATGCTAAAAAGGTTTGAGCTGCAAAAGACCAATATGAGAAAAATACCTACTCAATTCAGAAAGTGTAGAACTTTTTTTGGGTCATGTAAATGAAAGGAAAAAGGTAGCAGGAGTCTTGTCAAGAGTAAAAGGGCTATGGGAGATCATCCAACAATTATTTTTGTTTAGTATTCACAAAGAGCAGGGAAGTGACCACAGTTGAGTTGCAGAAATATTGATAGGTATTAGGAATTATAATTGGAAGAAATTACAAGTCCTTTCACTGAGCTCTTAACAAAACTCAAAGTGGCAAGTGGACAAATGAATGGGGCCAGATGGGATATATCCTAGGATGCTAAAATGGCTTAAAATTGTGCTAGAAAAACCATTAACAGAATTATTCAACCAGTCACTAGCAACAGTTATAATTCCAGAAGACTGTAATATAGCAAATATAGTTTCTTAGAATAATAGTTGATGAAAATACTTTTAAAGGAACACATTGTAGAATAGCTGTAATGCTGCAAGTTACATGATCACAAGCAGCATGGATTTCACTAGAAGGAGATCATGTCAAACATAACTCAGTGACTTGTATGACTAGGGCAATAGTAGTAGATAAAAGAGAAGATGTAGACATAGCTTATCTAGACTTCATAGACATAAAAACATACTGCAGTAAGGCTTTTGACACTGTGCCACATCATATAATGTTAAATAATCTGTAAAATTTGGGATTGATCCTGATGGTAGGATAGAAGACCAAGTTATAGTAAATTGAAACCCTTCTGGCAATGGAAAGATTACTAGTGGAGTTCCTGAGGAAACTGTAGTTGGACCAATGTGATTTGATATTCTATCCCCCTTGATATCAAGGGGGAATTATGCCTTTTTGCAGATAGCACAAAGATATGCAACAGGATGGGTAAACAAAATGTTTGATTATCTAAATAGTCTAGAGGTGTGGCAATTACAGTTTAATGTATAAAGAAAATGCAAAATCATGCACTATTTCATGTGACTTAAATGTAGCCCAGCAATATAACAATTTTCCTTTTTTATTTGCAAAGACTGATTTATACAAACAACCAGCAAAATATTAAGAAAGGTAAAGCATGCTCTATTCCAGGGCTCGAAATACCAGTTGACATGTTACCATAAATTTAGACCTGGCAATGTTTTAGAAGTAGTCGCATGCTTTGAATTTATACACATGGGACTTGATTGTTCCATTTTTCTCCTCCTTCTCACAGCCCTCGGAGCAGAGCTGATTTTTTCCTGTAGTACGTTTCTCCTGTTTGTCTGCTTATCCAGAAGCATTTTAGCAGGATCAACAACTTGGTTGCAATTTCATATCATGCACCACTCATATGTCTGGTTCCTGCTGCCTTTGTTGAGTTAGTGCAAAGGCCAGGATGTGGCTGTCATTACAGTCTGGGGCACACTCCCTTCACCTCAAAATTGCTTAAAAGTTCCCCTATCTGATGGATGTCTGTCATCTTGGTACCAGTACTAAAATCTTGGTTGCCATGACGACCTGCTGCCAAGGAAGCATTCAAGCCCTGTTATAAAAGGAGATGTAATTATGAATATCATATTGTACACTTATGTACAATGACATTGCAGTGCTTTATTGCATTTTAGCCCATTTTCATTTTAATATATCTGTGTTGTTGTGGGATTTAATCTAGTTTTGCACTTGAAGTAGTGTTAAGCTGTTTAGTCCTAGATACGCATGACAATTACTCAGTAGTGTACAAGTGTACGCTACACTCTCTTGATATAAGAATGTTGAAACTGCGTTTTGGCTCCTAAGAAATAAACATATGCCAGTAAGAGTTGGCCTCTATTTTAAGCCTAACCACTGTTAAACTACCAGGTCCCCTACTTCAACTGAAAAAGTATTACATGAAAAACATGGCTGTATAAGCAGAAACTGTTGTAGTCAGATAAACTTTTTAGTTTATACAAGTTTTAACATTATATTACACTCTCAATTGCATGTTTTGTTTTTTTAAAGGAGTTTATTCAGCAAGATTATCTCAACAATCTCCACCTATTAGAAAAACAAATAAAACTTCTAGTTATTTACAGCAAGAGTTAAGTTGTATCAAAAAGGTTAGGAAAAGCCCCATTAAAAGGCATAGGGATGTATTTCTTGCAAAGTAGTAGAATGCTAAGAAGGTTTGAGCTGCAAAAGCCCAATATGAGAAAAATACCCACTCAATTCAAAAAGTGAAGAACATTTTTTGGGGCATGTAAATGAAAGGAAAAATAAAAGAAGTTATAGAAAGACTGGAAACAGGTAGAGGGAGTCTTGTCAAGAGTAACAGGGCTACGGGAGATCATCCAACAATTATTTTTGATTAGTATTTACAAAGAGCAGGGAAGTGACCACAGTTGAGTTGCAGAAATATTGATAGGTAATAGGAATATAATTGGAAGAAATTACAAGTCCTTTCACTGAGCTCTTAACAGAACTCTGAAAGTGGCAAGTGGACAAATGAATGGGGCCAGATGGGATATATATACTAGGATGCTAAAATGGCTTAAAATGGTGCTAGAAAAACCATTAACAGAATTATTCAACCAGTCGCTAGCAACAGATATAATTCCAGAAGACTGTAATATAGCAAATATACTTTTAAAGGAACACTGTTACATGATCACAAGCAGCATGGATTTCGCTGGAAGGAGATCATGTCAAACATAACTTAATGACTTTTATGACTAGGGTAATAGTAGTAAAGGAGAAGATGTAGACATAGCTTATCTAGACTTCATAGACATAAAAACATACAGCAGTAAGGCTTTTGACACTGTGCCACATCATATAATGTTAAATAATCTGTAAAATTTGGGATTGATCCTGATGGTAGGATAGAAGACCAAGTTATAGTAAATTGAAACCCTTCTGGCAATGGAAAGATTACTAGTGGAGTTCCTGAGGAAACTGTAGTTGGACCAATGTGATTTGATATTCTATCCCCCTTGATATCAAGGGGGAATTATGCCTTTTTGCAGATAGCACAAAGATATGCAACAGGATGGGTAAACAAAATGTTTGATCTCAATAGTCTAGAGGTGTGGCAACTACAGTTTAATGTATAAAGGAAATGCTAAATCATGCACTTTTTCATGTGACTTAAAGGTAGCCCAGCAATATAACAAAGCACTGAGAAAAGCAAGTCCGATGCTTGGTTGCATAGGTAGAAGAGTTCATAGCAGAGAAAAATAGGAATGCCACATTATAGGTCATTAGTGTAATACTACTGGAGTCCAAATCTCTAGACGGACAAAAATACATTAGAGAATGTATGAAAAGGTCAACTAAAATAGTGCAAGGCATCCATCACAAAACATACAAAGAAAGACCAGAGGTATTAAACATGTATTTCTTGGAGCAAAGAAGGCGGGTGTAATTTTATAAAAGGAAAAAGTATTGGAACAAAAGGGCATGCATATAAATTGGAAGGTTAGTAAGTTTATAGAAAATGTGTGGAAAAAACACTGAAAGGGTCGTTAAGTGGCTCCTATCACTGTGGATGCAATCACAGTAGAACAATTTAAACATGCTTGGGATTAGTTTCCTAAATCTTAAACTAACTTGAATGTCCGGTAGTGTCTAGGGTCAGTATGGTTAAAAAAAATAAAATAAAATTGGTAGACATACAAGTGAATCTCTGTTTCTGTGTCTCTTTATTTGTTAGCACTATTAGTACAATAGAAATATACTTGATGGATTGATTAGCAGAGCTGAAGCAACAAACAATAGCTGGCAAATGCTTATGGAATTTGTTTACTGTCTAAGCCTTGAGTATAGTGCCAACCTTTCACTTTTATCTTCACACGTTGGTCATTGAGCTATGCCCTGTGGTAATTTTTTCTTTAAAACAATTGAATGTTTGTGCGTATAGATGATCTCATAGGTGTATATTATCTGCAGTGTTCTCCATGTACTTATTTCCCACAGGATAATATTGCTTTAAATTGTGAAACTGTTGCTAAACTAAGTAACAAAGACATAGCTAGTACCCACCATCTCTTCTGGCTAAACACATTACACCATCCTCCATCTCTTTCCTTTTTACTTCTCTTGCTGGAACAAAACAATTACTGTTAACTTTCTCAGCATTTACTTGTATTGGTCCACTGTTGTGAAACACCAATTACTTCATTAAATAAAAATTTTTTTTTTCATCAGTGGTCCTTTTGTCTCTTATGTTGGTCAGGTTTAATTAAAATATCATTATCTTGTTTACTGGAGCAGTTGAACCTAGCCTCAGATTTACTGATGTACTGGAATGCTGTTTATAGGGCACTTGCAAGATCAGTATTTTAATCCTCACACAGGTACACCTAAAGGTGTCCACACAATACAAAGATTATCAGCCCATTCATGCAGTTATTGGTAAAACAGGACGATAATTGGTGTTGTGTGGTCAAGATACAATTTTTAAATGATGAACATATCTGTAACATAGTACTTGAGTACATCATAACTTTGTTTAATCTGTAGATTAGAGTTGGAAAACATTACCTCTCAACTATAATTCTGTCTTCAGTTTAAAATTGCCTTCCCCTGATGCTCAACATGGTTTTGCTTAGGTTTACCCTTGCACCTGTTTTGTTTTATTTTCAATTGCTGGATCAGCAACCACATGCCTAGGTTTTAAGCTGGGTATACAGGTGTTTTGTTTTTTTTTCTGCCGATTATCGTGCAGAAACAGCAGTGTAAACTGACATCTTTTCAACGCTGCAGAATTATCTGGCTCAACTGGTAACTTGATTGGAACTTGCTGATTACACAATCAATCAATGTCCCAATGACAGCAGCTATTGAACGATTCTTCTTTCACTTCCTGCTTTAAGTTTGGATTGTGGGTATTCATATTCAAATTTGGACTGAAGCAGTACGTTATGGGAGTGAAAATCACCTCAGATCTGCTGGCAAATCCACTGAAGTGTGTATGGCAGCTTTGTGGGTCTAATCATGAGTAGAAATCATGACTACAACAGTTTTAAATATTCTGATAGCATAAAATTTAGCCAGTGTATGCCCAGCTTTATGCTTGACAAAGAACTGTCTTTTGCTCATTGCAGAAGGTATTGAATAGATGAATCACTGGATCACCCACCACAAACAACATACTGGGCTTCCCTAAACTAGACTTTCGTCTTTCTACTCTGTAAAATGCAGCAGACTCTTTTTCCTTGCAAAACGCTCTTGTACTCTTGCACTGTGAATCCCTTCTTTGGCTGACTGCATTCTACCTAAATATAGAATATTTACAAAGGCAGTGTCTGCTATATGAGCATTTTTCATATGACATGTTTACAGCAGTCACTGTGTAATGCTTCTCTTTTGTACATTAAGATTTCACTCAAGCCTCCCAACCTTAGAACGATCCCCAAACACTAATTGTTAATTTATTTACTCCTCTTCCTTTTCAGTCCATGCCAACCTGGATTTGCAAGTCTTTGAGTAAGAAAGTATATGAATATATGGGGAGTCCTAGGGAGTCTTGGGGTTAGGCTGCGGGTAAAAGAGAGGGTTATGGTAATGTAAGGGGATGATTCTCTGTTGTATTAAATATTGAAAGATATTCCCAAATTTGTATTGCTACACTGATACTAAACCTAGCCATTCACTGTGACTTCATACAACTCAAAAGCAATGCCTGTAGATGTACATATTGGCAGAATTCAGTTTTCACATAATTAGTCACTGAGTTAAACCTCTGGCTCCACCCACATATATTGGATATATATATTCGGTATAGATATATAGAGGAATATAAACATATACAGGGGTTTCAATCATGGAAAAAAGAGTATAGGATTATGTGCAATTCAGCATTGTAAATTTTAAGTTTGACACAATGTTTCTCTATGAAAATGTTAAAGTGGTTTGTATGTCCAAATCTTGGCATTTAAACAGGAAAGCATCTGATCATAGTTAATACTTATAGTTTTATAACCAAACCAAAGGTGAGTTTGGAACTTCATAGAACACTTTACATATAAAATAAATACTGATTTTAACATATAAGACCTCTTTGGCTAGAAATAGTCTTTAAAAATGCAATAAAGAGTATTTCTTACTCTGGTGAAAAAAATACATAGCACGACCACTGCCATTTACCTACAACTATACATATTTGCACTACTGCTAGGTATCCCTTTTAATAAAGAGCAGATTTATACTCTGCATTAATATTGTTGACCTGAAAGAAGATATGTGGTAAAGATGGACATAGTTGACATTGATCTTGCTCTCTTGAAATGGCTGAACAGAAATCAAAGCACCAAAGCATTTCTTTATGGGATATAAGGATGAGATGAAATTAGAATTATTTTCTACATGAAGAATAATTCACCCAGATATATACACTTCCTCAATTACCTGTTTTCTTTGGACATAGAGATTATTTACTAAACTGTTAAAAAAGACAGTGTTGCTATTCAGTAAACATCCATATTTTGTTTTTTTTTTATAGGCTCATAATAATAATTTTTTTTCCCCTTAGATACATGTATTGGACAGATTGGGGAGAGACTCCCAGGATTGAGCGAGCTGGCATGGATGGCAATACCCGAAAAATTATAGTGGACTCTGATATTTATTGGCCCAATGGGCTAACCATCGACTTGGAAGAGCAGAAACTTTATTGGGCAGATGCTAAGCTGAGTTTTATTCACAGGGCTAATTTGGATGGTTCATTCAGGTACATGTACTTGAAAGCTTTCTAATGTTTGAACTATTCTCTCACTTTTTTTATTCGCTCTTGCTTTCTTCATGCTCTTTCACTCTTTAGCTCTCTTGCTTACTGTGACAGCAAAAACTATATTTTGTAATTCCACAATGCAGAGAGACTAAGGCTTGGTAATGAGACTATTGTAGAAAAGGACCTTTCATTAAGCTCCCACCTCCTCATGTAGAACGGTGGTCCTTAAAACTCAGTACAAAGTTCTTTCACAGTGGTTCCTAATTAAATGCTTCCAGGTATTTTGGCCATGTGCTGGAGCTGCCGTACTATGACAGGTGACCATCTCCACCTATTGTGGAGCTGCCCTCAAATTTGTCTTTACTGTTTATCAGTGATTCAGATATATGCTATCTTTTTGGAGGTGAAGTGCCCGTTATCTTAGAATTCTGGATCCTTCATTACAATACCTTGCCTCTTGCACATTATAAAATATCCCTGCTTGGATATCAAAGCAGTGATTACTATTAAATCAACTCACCTTTGGCTCTAAGATATTGGTTTAATTGAATTGACTCTTATATGTAGATGGTAGCATCACTCTTTACTTGCTAGATAAAATGGCTGAGCTTAAGTCCACTTGGCTGCAGGGTTTATGTTCGAGATATTCAGATGTGTTTAAAAAAAAAAATCTATCCAGTAATCTGATAGGACAGGTACAGACCCATCACAGACTTCACTGACTTCAGTGGTTGTCCACCCCTACACCGTCCTTCCAACACTTTATTTTTTATTTTTTTACTTCTGACTTTCCGTCTTATCTCACCCCCACCTTAGTTATTTGTTTAGTTTTTAAATGTCAGATAAGACACATTGTAAAATCCTGCATTTACTGATAACACATGTTATTGTATTTCAAGATTTCTTGTAATGTGCTAAGTGCAATAAAGTTTGAAAAATGAAATAAAAAGAAAAATTTACACCTGGTCAAAACCATATTGAATTGCAGGACTGACATTTCCTAGAGCAAGTCTAAATAAAAGCTTAAAAGGAAAGCTGGGCAGCACCTGTGTGCAAAAAGCAAAAGCAAAGCATTCTACCCTATGGATGATTAACTGATAGTAAACAGATTGTTTAGATGGTGTAGAAACTAGGTTATATAGATTTAAACACTGCGGACCGTATACACACTTAAGTGTGGAATAATTATGCATGGACTCACAAAACTACGCACCTAAGTTGCAAGGCAACTCCCATGAAACTCCCCTTGTACCTACAGACTTAGCAGACTTGGGCAACCTCCGTGCGTATATTTGTACTTAAGTTGCTTAGGTACGTGCGTACATTCTTAACCACGCCATTTAAATGTATCCCCCCACCCACTTTTACGTGACTTCCTACTTACGGAGGACTGCCACGCCCCTCCGTACATATCTCACTAAGCACTTATTTAAAGTCCATGCCTAATAGATTTCTGTGCCGAAATCCTACATAGCTTGCGTAAAAAAAAGTTACTACGCATGCACAACCGACTCTAAAAATACACACTGAAAAAGCAGCACTTTCTTAAGTGTGAATATGGTCCTGCATTATTGATTAAGTCTCTAGTATGGCAGGTTAGTTTATTTTTCAGGGCGATACAGGTCATTATTACTATATGTCAACAATTGAAAGCCATAACTGCCTTTTTAGAATTGTATTCACACAAAATGAAGTATATGTATTATCAAAAATGTTACCTTGCAGTGGATGAGATTGAAATAGTGTTACCACTTGAGAGGGGGAGGGGTGATTTAGCATTGGTATGATTGTTGTATGAAGTCAAATAGGTTCCTTTCCCAGAGCTCTTCTACATGACTATTTGGATTTCTCATGTGTGGAATTTCACAAGAATTTTCCCATTTAATTCCTGGAAGCATTTCTTTCCTGTCCTTAAACAGATAGAAAAAAAACATGTCTTTTTTTTAAAAATTAAGAGAAATTGACTATGGGAAAGATTTGTAGTAAGTCACAGTGAAAACTAGGTAAATGTTTGCTAAAAACAAAACCTAAGCATAATTTATTTATGTGGACATATTTAACATTTCTAGTAGAAAAATAGCAAAGCACCTTCTGTACAGTGTCTGATAACCTATGTTTAGAAAAGCAAGTGACAATATATATTTTTTTTGTTGTGTGCGTGTGTATATGTATGTATAAATGTGTATGTATGTATGTATGTATGAGTATGTATGTATATGTATGTGTATGTATGTGTGTATGTGTGTATGTATGTATATGTATGTATGTATGTGTATATGTATGTATGATATATATATATATATAAAATTTTCTTCCTCCCTAATTTGAGGTAAATTATAAATCTTCCGTTATTGGGCAAACGTTAATACCATTAACCATCGTAACCATTAGGATAGATGCTGTGATCCTGGACAGCTTATATAATACTATACCTTATATTTGTGTATCATCTTTGTCATGTTACAGCGTATGCTGCTAACATATTATATCTATCATAATACATGCAGGCAGAAGGTTGTTGAAGGAAGCCTCACCCATCCATTTGCCCTAACGCTGGCAGGAGATACCTTGTACTGGACTGATTGGCAGACTCGCTCTATACATGCCTGCAACAAATTTTCTGGTGAGAAAAGGCGGGAGATCCTTAGTGCACTGTATTCGCCTATGGACATACAAGTATTTAGTCAAGAACGACAACCATATTGTGAGTGTTTACTACTTAATTTTTTCTTTTTTTTTTGTACAGATCTGCAATATAGTCAAATTAATGGCATGCTGAAAATGCAATTAGACATTAAAGGTAAAAAGTTGAAATACAACTTTACACTTGGTGTTATGTCAATTGGTGACAATTTAATCCAATTAGTTGTACCTGTAGTCCACTGTGAAATTGTGGAAGTAGGGAGCCAACCCTGCCCGTTTACCACCCCATCTAGACTATATTCTGGCCCTTCTGGGAACCTTTTATTCATTGCTTCTAAATAAATGTATTGATTTATAAACCTATTTGGTATTTCAAGATCTGGTATATGAATGGTTCTAATATCTATTAGACCTGAACTGTAAAATAGCTTTTTAGGCTAGTGCTGTATTAGGGGGAACAGTTTGACTTCTATATATGCCTCTTGTAATTCTGTTGGTCTGGATAAGATGGAAAGAATGGATATGTCTTGATTTCATATAAATGGCAGTAAATTTTTTTTCAAAATTTTTAAAACATTTCTTTTCGACATTTCAGTATAGTGAAGGATTCCTTTGCATGTTGGTGCCAAGTATATAGCTGTTTTGTATTTAATTTATCAATACAATCCCTCTACTAATGTTAATCGATTTTTCATTGAAGAAGAATAGAATTGTCCTGTTTGTGTAAAGATAACTATTGCTTAGGACTGCTTAAAAAAAAGCAACCTTCTTGCAGCACTCCAGGGGTCAGATTTACTAAGCTGTGAGAAAGGTAAAAGGGAGATAGCAACATGGCAACCAATCAGATTGTAACTGACATTCCCTAGTATGTAATAGGAAAATGAGAGCTAAAATCTGATTGGTTGCTATGGGCAACATCTCCACTTTTCCTTTCCCGCAGCTTAGTAAATCTGTCCTCTGAAGTGCGTCTTTGTGCACTTCAGGAGTGGGTCCCATGCCTTTTAGAGGCCCAGTGACAATGGATTAAAATAATATTGATTTTATCTTGAAAGAAAACTACAATTAAGCTTTCTTTGTTTCTAGAAGATAAAAAAAAATTATCAACTTAAAGAAACAAAAACCTTGCATTGTATTCCCTATAGAGAAAATATTGTTTATACTGTTAATTAAAAGGGTTTAATCCAGCACTGCATATTTGGCTGACACTAAAGAACCAATTGGAGGAAATGTGGATTTTCATTGTAGGGAGTAGAAGGAATTTTTCCACACTGTTAAAGGTGTCTATTTTTAAATGGAAAGGGAACAGTCAGAGTTTAGTGCCAAAACAGTGGTGCATGGCTTTCTGTTACACCGCCAGCATGGATTGGAATAGAACGGAATGCATTTATGCATTTATGGAGAGGGTCTTGTCAGGGCACCCATACCAGCGAAATAGAAGCTTATAAAGGGCTTCCTTAATTAAGATGCTGATTGCGATGAGCTGTAAACACCTGGGGCTAGATTTACTAAACTTCAGAAAAAGACAAGTGGAGATGTTGCCCATAGCAACCAATGAGATTCTAGCTCTCACTTTTCTTTCTTTCTTTTCTTTTGCATCCTAAAGCTGGCCATACATAAGAGCGATTATCACTCCCAACATGTGGTGGCCGATATTTGGGACGATTTTCCCCTAGTGAAAGGTCCCGATATTGGCACCACACACGCAGAGGCTGGGAGAGATAATCTCTGAACGAGATCATGCAGCTAGCCTATTGGCTAACTGTAGTCGCACTCTGGGACTTCTGTCAATCTTGACAGGAATCCCATGCAGCCAGCCTATTAGCTGACTGAATAAAACATTTTTCAATGAAATTTTACATACTGTAAGAGATTCTGCAGCGCTGTGTAGAAACTCTTACACTGAGAGGCTGCACAGTGCTGTGTCCTCTCTGTGCAGAACCTCTCACACTGACAGCTGTCAGTTTGAGGTGTTCTGCAGCTAGCTCACAGTAGTGTGTGGCACCTCCACCTGCTGGCTGCAGTTTCCCAGTCTGTCTGACTCAGTCTTGCCCACACACTACAAGATATTGTCCCCTTGGGATAATAATCAATGAGGAATTCCCTTTCGATCAAACAGGCTCTGCGACGATAATCTGAGTTTTTACAAACCTATCTGCACCACACACTAGAGCGATTTTTGTCCCGATCCATGATCTGCATGTAGTGACATTTAGGCATCCTGCCACTGTTTATATAGGCGGATGCTTTTCATTTGTAAAATAAAGGATAATTGTTTTCTGATTCATTAAAAGCCTTATGTGAAATTTTATTAATAGTATTTCATGATCTGACTTTTTGTGTTGTATTTTTTCTATTTTTAGTCAGTACGCCGTGCAGCGATAACAACGGAGGCTGCTCACACCTTTGCCTGTTGTCCCCACGAGAGCCCTACTACAGCTGTGCATGCCCAACAGGGGTACAGTTAACAGAAGATGGAAAATCATGCAAAATAGGTAAAGAGAAAAAATGTGTATCAATATATTTGGTTTACTGATATTTATCTCTTTGCATAAGTTACATATATAGGAGTCTGGATCTCTTGATTGAGCATAGACTTCATGCATTCAACATATATGCTTTGAAATTCTCCACAAAACATTTTATGGTAGATGGTGTTTATTTCATTCAAGGTATTTGCCTCTTCGTATCAGGAAGGGGTTGAAATGTAAGATAGGTGCTTAAAATGAAACAAGTGCTTTTGTTTAAATTTCTCTTTGATACAGTGCACCTAATGTCACTAGTAGATGTGAAGTCACATGTGTCTGAGCAGTAAACATTTGCTTTAGATATCAAACTGATATTTTATTTTAGGCTCAACCATCAAGATTTTTCAAATGATGACTCGGGAAGCTTATTTGCAAATGAATAACTCTGTTGGGGAATGGGGAATGTTGCAGTCTTTTGTTGATTTTGTATAATTTCTCCATTGCTCCAAAGCAGCACCTTTCCCTTCATCAGTTTTTTTTAAGGAGTAGCAGTCAACGTGAACATAAAGGCGGGAAATGTTTTGTGTAATAATTACTAAAATTAAACAGCTAGCACTCACCAGCATATTGTAAGTATGAGAAGAGTCTCTTAATCTTTTAACTTGCCAATTTCAACATGGAGTTCGCTATTACTTCAAGATATTTATTGGAAGAAGACTTAGACAATGATCTTTTTGTATTGGCCCTTGCACAATGCAGGAGGGAAAGTATAGGTTTATAGTCAGACCACTTGTTATTGTTAGTATTGGCTCAAGATGACTTCTGACTTATATGTGAATAGATTGTTTGATGCCATGTATTGTGAAGACTAGGGGTTGTATATACACCACTACATTCTTCTTCTGTTTCCAATTTTTATATGTAATCTATATCCTAAAGCCTGAAATTTTAATTGATTTGATTTGAAAATGAGTGGTAACAGAGGTCATTTATTGTAACAAGATAAAGATTAAATTGCTTTGCATCACAAATTAGCAACTTTTACATTTTCCAATATTACTAAATATTCAATCAGCCGAACTTCATTTATATTGTTTATATTTGTTTAGTCTAAAGTAGCACAGGATTGTAGTTAAACAGTATAGTTGTATCTCTTGGACAAGGAATGCAGGGAGTGCTGTTTTTTTAATCTTACAACAATATACATTGTTAATATAAAGCACTTGGTAAAATAGTTGGCATCTCAATTGCGTATATTTGAGTTGTGTATATTTTTTTCCACATATGGAGACCGCTTGGGAAAATATTTCCAACTCTATTTGTTATTTTTATTTTTTTTTTAATTTCCTCAATCAGTATTATGAGCATTCTTTAAGGTGACATTTGGGAAAATTAGTTTTACCCTATGTTTATTTTCACCTTTTAATTAGTATAGTGCTGCTTTACAGTTTGGAGCAAATCATACAGAAAGATTCAAATCCTGAATAGGAAATCTGTGATTCAAATTCATTATTGCCAGCGATTGCTTGTAGTGCAGTGCAGTGCACTGGGCAGATATCTTTTCATACCTCATGCCTGATACCAGTGACAAATATTTTGCCTCATGGAATAGATTTTCTACTTCGTAAAAGTTGAACTTTCTGCAATTTAGTGCTTATTCCCAATGAGACTGACTGTATAAATGCATCTTGTCATAAGCACATTTTTATCATTGTTTATCTCGCATTGCATAGTTTATAGATATCCCATTTTCTTAAAACACAATTGTTTACAGCAGAAAATGAGCTTGTTGAATCTGACTCAGAGTTTTGAGCAATGTGATAAAAAAAAGGCCAAACCCTGGCAAACTGGTGGTAAATATAAGATGAAGATAGATTGAGGTTGGGATTGAGTGTCCTAATGCTACTATAAAATGCAAAAACAGAACAGGGGGGTACACGTACATAAGTGAACCCATACAGGGACTCTTATAGACGCACACCTAAATAGGAATGTCTGGAGACAAAAATCAAATTAAAACACCTTTTTAATTAAACATCATAAAAAAATTCACAAAGGGCGAACAGAATGTAGCAAATACAAAATATCAAATAACCCACAAGATTAGGCATATCAAGACAGATTACATATGGGAAGGACATATACCACATGTGCTTCCAGGGGTAACGCCGCTAGCTAGCTCCTATTAACATGGAATAAAAAGAAACCGTGAATGTAGATAGTGGCCGCAAGGACACGCTTCGCACATTCCTGTGCAAGTATTCTTACCCTGCTCTGGCTGCAAGAAGAAAGCGGTGTCCCCTGGAAGAAAAGAATCAAACTGGCAGCTGGCAAGAAACAAATCTCTAAATATAGTCGGAGTGCACAGGATCACCGATGGAGACAGCTGCCAGGTATTCACCTGGCGCGTGTTTCGCCCAAAACGAGGCTTTGTTAAGGGTGAGTCATAGGGCTGCAGATGCGTCCTAATAAGCTCGGTGCTGACCAATAGGATTTCACAGGCATTGCAACATTGTATCGTGCCCGAGCACTATATAAATAGAAAGAGAAATATTGTTAAGAACATGAATAAAATGTAACTGAGCACATATAAAGTAGACTGTGACGGATGGCAGCAAATGCGAAGTTTGATAAACCTCAAATTATGTCTCATAGGTCCGATAAGGACAAATGAACCAAACCCGCTAACACTGTGTTACCGGGTTTGGTTCATTTGTCCTTATCGGACCTATGAGACATAATTGGTTATCTAATTAAGTTATTAATGGTATTTCATTAGCTAACTGATGTATTTTTGGACTGTTTAAATTACTCCATTACTTTTGTCTCCAGGAGTGTCATAGGAAGTTTCATTTGATAAACACTTGCGATTTGATTTGAAATTTGGTATTTATTAACTAAATTTCTGAGCAGGTGCTAGATTTACTAAACTACTCAAAAGGATAAAAGGAGATGTTGCCCTTAGCAACCAATCAGCTACTAACTGACATTCTCTAGTATGTAGTAGGAAAGGGAGAGAGAATCTGATTTAGATGTTGCTATGGGCAGCATCTACATTTTTTCTTTAGAGAAGTTTGGTAATGTTATCCCATAGATTCACACTCATTTTCTCTTTTTGTTTTAGACTCTGGTAACAGAGACGGAAACACTGAGCCAGAATTCCCTCAAAATCAGGGGATAATGTAATTATTTTGTGAGTGTTTGGTAGATAGTTTTAAGCTTTAGGGCAATGCTAATGTGTAAAATGCAATTTTCTCTGTAGAAAGCTATGGAACTTTTTTCTGTTGTATAAATAATAATAATAATAATAAACATCCGATAAACGTCTTGGACTGGAGGAGCAAAATAGCATTATTGGGTCTCAAGTAATTTGTCCGTCGTCTTTTGCTTTAATCTGTCATAATATTATAATGAGAGCTTGCATACATTTCATTTTGTGGCAGGTGTAGTGGTTCTAGGGTTAAGGTGATAAATAACCAGTATTCCATGTGCTTGAATATGTGTACGGAGTGCTTAAGGTTAGGTCCTGTTCTCGGATCCTCCATCCACATGTAGAAGAGCAGAAGGAATGCTCTGCTCTCCACCATGCCACGTTGTGGATCAGAATTTCCATGCACTAGCCTTCGCAGCGCAGGCTTTAATACAGAATCTAGTATTAAGTCTGGTTACAGCTAATTGTGTCTTCCAGTTCACACTTACAGGATAACAAACTGAATAAATATATTCAGAATCGCAAAATAATGGCAGGTTAATAAAGGCCTCAATGTTCTCTAAGGCATAAATGAGGCTGAATACAGCAGTATTTTAACCTTTTTTTTCCCCCAATTAAACACCTGACTTTGGTAATGCAAACAGGCCTGTCAACAGAAATCCTGGCTCCCTGTACACACATGTATTTGTACACATGCCTCCTCAGTAGTGTTGCAGGGGTCCCTCTGAACCTCGGGGCCCATCACAGCTGTCTCCCTTGTCCTTCCCCTGTAGCCGGGCCTGAAAGCAAAACTTTCTGAACTTTACCTAGACAGTCTCCTCCTCTGTAACTTCTTTCTTTACTACCTTCTTACCCTTCAAACAACATAACATCATATGTTACATCTCCTATCTTCCAGAATGCCATTTGGTTGTGTAATCGGCGTTATATTTGGTTTTTAAGAGTCCTACCGCTAACCATTGCTTATGCAGCAGAATGGGATTTTACAGTTGTTTATTTACTTTCTTTTTTTTTTTTTTTTTGTATATTCATTGGAGGTACTTTTTTATAACTGTAAAAAAGCTGTAAACTTTGTAGTGTTGCTCTTGCTTCAACTGATAGCATTCAAATAAATATAGGTTGTTTTTGTTTCTTGAAGGTTTTTTCCCCCTATAATTTTATTTTTTCCAAGGAATTAACTTAAAAATAAGATTTAAATCCAGTACTAGAGTTTTATTAATCTTTTCTAGTATTTCGACTTCCCAATAAGTCAACTTTTCCAAGTTAGACAACACATGTGGCTGTTGCCTTTTAAAACATGATCTACACATGCTTATACAGTCATTTAGATTTTTTTTTATTTTCCATTTTAGGAGCAGATTATGTCCTGCTGTTGGCAAGGAGGACAGATCTACGAAGAATCTCATTGGACATGCCAGATTTTACAGACATTGTACTACAGATTGATGATATCAAGCATGCTATTGCTATTGACTATGATCCAGTGGAAGGATACATCTATTGGACTGATGATGAGGTTAGAGCAATTCGTCGTGCTTACCTTGATGGATCTGGCGCACAGACCTTAGTTACCACTGAGGTACAGCACCCAGATGGGATAGCAGTGGACTGGGTGGCTCGAAATCTTTATTGGACTGACACTGGGACTGACCGTATAGAAGTCACTCGGCTTAATGGAACTTCCAGGAAAATATTAATATCTGAAAACTTGGATGAACCAAGGGCTATAGTTTTGAACCCTCTAACAGGGTAAGTGCAAAGTGTGTTTTTGTGAATGATGTGGATGATTGTCTATACAGAGGTATCTGAAACTGCAATTCATTTGAAAATACCTTAAAGATTGCGTTATACTGTTGCTATTAGTAATATTTAATAAATCGTTTATAGTGACCAAGCTTTTATGGTCCGGATTCACAGTTACGTGTTTTTGCTCTTATGTACGTTGTTTTAAGAATTGAGCTACTGTGCATGCGTAGTAGCTTATTTACGCTATCTACCTATCATTTCTGTACCATTTAGACCGCGCTTACGCAATCTATGTACAGAAATGGTACGTAAAACGAAAACTTTGTAACTCTGAATCTAGACCTCTGCCCCTAGTCCTCAAGATACACACCTATATTGTACCCTGATCCGTACTAATTGGAATATGAAAAGATAAGTAGATAAGAAAAGATAAAATGTAATCTTAATAAGTGATGTAAGTGAGGAGGTTATCAGTGCACTTATTTATATTCGACGTGCAGCGTTGCCTAATCAGAACATGTGATTCCATATGGTTCCCGGCCGTTTGAGCTGGAGTTAAAATGACTGTTTTAGAAATCATTTTTTTCTTTCTACATAGTTACATGTACTGGACAGATTGGGGTGAAAAACCAAAGATTGAATCTGCTTATTTGGATGGGTCAGAAAGAACCGTTCTTGTTAACTCGTCCCTTGGCTGGCCCAATGGATTGGCTTTGGATCTTCAAGATGGAAAACTGTATTGGGGAGATGCGAAGATGGACAAAATAGAGGTTGGTAGAACTGCAAGATCTGTGCTTTCACTAGTCACACGCCTCTGCATGCAAAGTTATGACTTGCTATGATTTGCTTATGTATTTATTTTTATTGTTGCAACAGTAACAGCAGCTGTTACAGCAGAAACCACCATGTATTTTTTTTAAATGTTATCTGTAATTTTATATTATTCTAAATACTTTAAAAGACAGAAGGCAAAGACAAACTGAAAGCCAAAAATGGTTTCAGATAAATGACCTAATAATTTTGTGTATACTGGTATCCCAGTTGTTGTTTTGTGACTCTTCGCTTGGGGCCCATATTATTTCAGAGATTTAGAACGACTGTACTATTTTTCAATTGTTTGGTTCAGTTAATATGTTTCATTTATTCTCACTCCACCCAGGCTGACCCTTTGAAGGGGCCCATGTACCAAGAAAACTTAGCAAGTGTTGTCCTCCATATTTAGATTTACCTGGAAAGAGGCAATGACAGTTATGGTATTTCTTGTGTCATTAAAAGCTACAAATCCAAACAATTGAAATCAGTTGTTAGGTGATTTTTAAAACCAGTTCAACGTCTTACCCTTCTTATACCACATGGCGCAGACACCCGTTTATATCTAGGTAGGAGTTTCTTATATCTTTATATCAAGGTCACCCTTTTGCCCCTGTCACACCCAAATCCCAGATCACATACTAGATAATGAACACGACTTCTAGACATGTTGCTACTGTTCATACCGCAACTACAACCCGGGTAAATCCTGGGTTGTAGCCTTTCACACTGGACCCGTGTTCCTAACCCCCAATTTGGTACTTTTAATGGAACCCGTGTTGAATAATCCAGGAACCCTTTCACACTGAAGCATGTCTTAGGCCATCCTGGGAATAACCCTGGTATCGACTAGGGTTGCGGACCCAGGGCTCCAGACCCAGGTTTACTCATTCACACGCACACACATCTAGGGTTATTCCCCGGGTCCATAGCTTGGTTTGAAAGGGGAAGTAGTGATATAAAATTGTTCTCTTAATAATAATGATTCTGTCTCACCTGACTAAATGTAAAAATTATATTAATCGAATACTTTGAATATATGACATCATGTATGTGGTTTCTAATGTTAGTTGAATAAAGCAACTGCCATTGTAGAAAATCTGATAGCTTTTCTAAAATATGCTGTCACATTTTATCCTCTTACCCACCCAGTCTGTTTGCAGTACCTAGTCATGCTAAAATGATAATTGAATTGTGAAGCACTGGGTAATATATTGATACTATATAAAAACCTTGTGATGATGATTAATAATAATAATAATCATAGTAGTACTACTACAACAAAACCCACTGCTGTTAAACAATAGGGTTTTATTATCACCTTCAAAGATTCAATGAACCGTAATTCACAAATACGAGTGAGTGTTGTGGACAGATCTGCACCTAACTCACTTGTCCTGCTCCTATCCCGCCCCCCATTTTTAGGTACCTTATGGCACTTACCTTATCTAACCGTGCGGAGTTTCGTTCTTAAGAAGAAAACTCAGCATGGATATTCCTCCACCTCCCACTTCTAACTAATCACTCCCCGAGGCGGTATTACGCCTCCTTTTTCTACTTAAACTACTCCGTGTGGTGTTTAAAGACTGCATGGAGGCAATCTATATACCTAACTGGTATGTAGATTGCGTAAATGATCTAATACACATGCATAGTAGGTCATTTACTAAATATGCACACCAGGTGCATGCTGTGCTCTTCCCTCTCATGCTTTGCTTTGTGAGTGAAATCCTAAAATAATGGTTTGAAAGCCGGTTGAATGAGAAAGTAAAAGGTTGTTTATTGTAATCTGTAATGGCGTGAAAATAAGTTCTTATGCATAACATTTCACATGCAGAAACCGGCAGTCATAGTCTTTTTCCAGAAATTTTCCTCTCTGCAAAGTAAGACTGGAACACAATAGCTCAGTCAGTGCTGTAGCAGCCTACTTTAGAGCCATTTGGTAACACTTGTCAAATGCTTGCGTGACAGCAGCCTATAGGACTTTCTCCTGTAAACGTGGCCCCCTATGGCAACATTATTCCCTTCCTGTAAATGCCTGTCTTGTCTTTTTTGGCAGACTGAGAGGGAAAATTACTCCACTTCTAGAACATATGGTTTTATACTTTGTGGGTGAAGATTTATAGATCTGTATGTTAATTGGCAGAGATTCACGTTCACACGAACTCTGTGTGAAAGACACAAGATCACGTTTGTGCTTTGAGGACCTTTAATAGACAAACTGTAGATTAGTGAGGATTACAAGAGTCCAGCAGAGATGGAAGCAAAGAGCTGGCAGTAAGCACGTGCAGGGCTTCCCTGTTCCATTATGTTGTTATTACAAATGTAAGTAGTCATGTTAGACTTTACAGAAATAGAAATTGTTAATAGCAGAGGGAAGATATTTATTTATTTTTAATTTTACTATAAATTATCATAGTGCAAAGTAAACTGCTTTTCTAAGCAATCCTTGTTAAAGAAATAAATAAAAAATTTTGGCAGGTAAATGTGCATAATACATATGTAAATATTTAGACTTTTGCTGGCCACATACACTATTAAAAATACTGATCGTTAATTGTCCAATTTTACAGGATATCTGTTTTACCATTAAATTTTTGCAATCTTTGACAATTAACTTAAAAAATGAAGAAAAAAAATATTGCTTGTTTGCAAAAATGTATCTGTAAAATGCACTTTACACAATGTCATACTGTGATATGATTGAGCTGTTTCCTACTGTGGGAAAATGTAGTTTATCCTAATCCAGAAACAGACCTTGCTTTTAATGTGTAATAAAAGAATAATTGATTCAACTAGAACTCATTAATCCCCCCTCCTCCCTGCCATCTGTACTCTCCACTAGCAAAAGTGGCTCTCACTTCTTCAACTGGAATCTGGCGGATACTTTCTTCCTCTATTCAGGAGAGCTCTTCAAAGGCAGCTTCTGTAAATGGTTTTCAATGTAAATTACCCCCTGTTTTCCCCCATACACTTGACCTGCCTAAATCATGTCATCTGAGTTTAAAATGTGCACCCTTTACTGGACTGCAAGGGCAGTTATAACGGCAAATAAGCCTTGACATTTAATTGTTTTAGGACATGTCAAACTGTATATAAACAGAAAGGAGAAAACTATCTCCGAAAAAGTGGAAGTAACACTTCAGTTTATTTTTGTGTTCATTTATTTTGTTATCACCACACCTTTCCTATAACTTTGTATTTTGTTTGTAGCATTGGTTGCTTTTTTTTTTAATTTTTGGGAAGATTTGAATGATTTGAAATGGACACATAAGGCAAACCTGCCAAAGCCAAGCACCACAGCACATTTTCTTCTATTACAACTTTTGTTGTTAGCCATAGGAAATGTATACATATAGGGGTAGATTCAGACGCTTTACATGCATGCAGGGGTCCGTAGTTGCGCAGCCTTAGCGGGGAGCACACGCCCCCTGCACTCCCCGCTCTCGGTAATAAATCCAGATTCCTACCTTAACTATTAAGACAAGGTCTACAGCCGTGCTAGTCGTAACGTGGCTTTCCCCGCCCCTGACCCTTCATTTAAATGGCTATCCCTGCCTATATAGTGGGGATAGAGCCATCATAAGTGAAGGGACTGCTCCTTCCCCGTAAGTACTTACGCTAAGGGAATCTGGTGCGCACATGCACAGATGTTTCCTGACAGGGGACTTACGCAACTGACTTGCATAAGTCCCCTGTGGTACTTCGTTTAGGATCTGGCCAATAGACATTAATAGCTGTGAATTAATGTAATG
This sequence comes from Limnodynastes dumerilii, assembly GCA_011038615.1. Lineage (NCBI taxonomy): Eukaryota > Metazoa > Chordata > Amphibia > Anura > Limnodynastidae > Limnodynastes > Limnodynastes dumerilii. Next base: position 60,669 of record WWET01002823.1, on the reverse strand, counting down.
TTGATGGAGCAAAATCTGTTCAAAATATATATAAATTCAATACCAGATAACATCCAAATTAGTTATTAGTTAAATAAAATTTTTTATGTTTTAAGAATAGACAACCAAATAATCTGCTTTAAATATCCCGTTTTGAAGTATTACTGACTGATTGTATCTACTCGTGGAGCAAAATTCGTATATCATGCCAACAGCAATAAGGCACAAATGAAAGCATTTCTTAAAAAATACATTCCTTTTATGGATTTCCTTAAAAGATTCCCTCTGTGGGAGACCAGATGGCTTTTCCCGGAAAAGCTGGAGTGGGTGTATAACGGTTGGTTAGTTAGTAAGGGGCCCGATACCGTGCCTCCTGGTGTTCTAACCCCGCTTATGTCAGACTGCCAGCAGAATCCTCATGTCCTCTACCAATGCGCTTCTACTAGTAAGTCTTTCTCAAGTTCCCCCGTGCCCACCTTGGCGGAGGTGAAGTACAGCCCCTTTTAACTTAAAATCCATCGTAGCGATGGAAGTTGGATTAGTAACTAACTAAGACGGTGGAGGTGTGATTGCGCTTTATCTTGTGACACATTTACCTTTTCATAAAATAAAAATAAAGAATTACACTCCGATCGTTAAACAAAAAAACATAAACTCTGCAAAAACAAGATAAAGCAATCAATCTTTATATAACTATGCACCTGTCAGCACTACAGGTATGATGAATAGAATTATTTAGAGCTAAAATAAAACTGGTGTGTATATAGTTTGGAATATTCTAGTTTTGGCTATTTTCCATCCCTTATTAAAATGCAAACCACTGGAGTCACTGTATTGAGCAATTAAGATTGTATTAAATATTACTTTATTTACATTTTTGTGGTTTGGAGGACAGAAACGTTAGTTGTCCTATATCAAAGTCAGTGTAGCAAGCAGTCCAACTTACCAACATGACCTAGTGACAAGGATGGAGTCTGAAGTGGTAGCTGTGTTTAAAAGGTGTACCTTTTCAGGTGGGTATGGACTTTGCTGCTCTTGCCCCACAGTTCAAAGCTCTCATTCAGGAAGGTAGAGGTAGGGTTGATTGAAGGAATGAGTCGGACACAGAGTTGAATGACATCCTGTCTTTAAAATAAAAGTCAGAGAGATTTGTTACATACATCCTTGTGTTCTAATACAAAGCAAAATCCTAGCCGTGTGTGTGTATAAGCTTCTATCATATCTCCCAACTCCCTTCTGTGCTCCAAGCTATTCTACAAGACTATTTTATGGACATCTAAGAAGGCAAAATGTCTCCTTAATGAATTTGTAGGCTTAGGTCAGTTCAGATTTGGAACAAAATAGACCATTTAAGAAAAACAGTTCACTGATCAAAGCAAAGGATACTTGTTATTGAGTATTATTATTCAACCCCCTGTATTCCATGCAGCAGTCTGCCATATTTTTTCCTGTCTGGGTGCACATTTGTGATACCTTCACTTCCTTCAGTACAAAATTCTCATCTCCGCAATGTGGTATTGTTGATCTATCTTCAGTGGGGTTCGCTTTTTCCTCTTTATTTGATTTGTGCTGTATTTTTTATGGTATTTACTTGTTGTCAAGTAGTAAATTTTTAGCGTTCAACCAGGTTTTGTCCAGTTTATATAGATATTTACACATCCCCCCCATCCCAATTGTTCTGCGAGGGAATAATTCGATCATCAATTTACAAATATGTGTAACACTTGACTGTCATTTCTACCACAATAGTAACAGCTTTACACTTTCCCATCTGGTCTTCTCTTGGTGGGCTCTCATTTCATTCCTCCTAAGAGAATGACCTAAAATACACATCTATGCTAGGTAAAGAAAAAAACACAGCCAGCACAGGGTTGGAATGTACATGTACTCTGTCTTTATTTTATTTTTGTTGTTGATTGAGAGAACATTTAAAAGCTAAAATATTATATAATGCATTTCCTACATTTTTGTATAGTAGGCATAATAAAAAAAAAGTTGTCTATTAGCGTATATTTTTTACTCCTTTTATTCCATTTTTTTTCCAGCTCTTACTTGATATTTTTCTTTCTTTAAGTTCACATTATATTTGTAGTGCTGTCTGTTTCGAACACCTTTTTCCAGGGAAAAATAACAATAATACCCATAAATAAAGGCAGCCGATAGCTTTGTATTTTTTTTTTTTTTCAAAAAATGCTTTATATTATATTTTATACAAAAAGAAAATGTAAATTTTTTTTATATAATGAAAAAATCAACAGCATGCAAATTTCGTAATTTAAAACAAGAAGGCCTTCGGCTAATGGAAGTTCTGCTTGGTTCTCTTCCACCTTTTCGGATTCTTTAATCTATAAATTAATTTTCTTGTAAAGCTAAATTGGTGGCTCATCTTTTGGGAAACCTTGAAAATGAGTTGTATGTAAAATTCCTTTTATTATGGAAGGTTTTTCTTTTGATAATTGCAACACAGAGAAATAATGTTCAATCTAGTAACAAAGAGAAAAATACATTTTGCTAAGTGAAGGCTTAATGTGAACCTCTTATTCTGCAGCTGTGTGTTTACTAATGACTGATGACATTTGGTAAAGTGATTCAGTAAAAAAATTTCTTCTGAAAACTTCCAATGACCATTTCTAGGTGTATCCATTTCCATCAATAGAAAGCAGTTTATTAAATAAATAAATAAATAAATAAATAAAAAGTCAGCTGGCCCTTTAATGTTGTAAAGATTCTGTTATAGTAAAATCTGTTGTGTGGTTTCTCTTTTTTTGGATATATAGAAGAAAAACAGGCGTTTCTTTGTTTAATTTTAAGCTACTCCCATTAAATCTTCAGAGTTTGGTTATGAGCCAGATATAGACATGTCTTCCCTGTAAGGTTAATACTTTTTGGAGTTTTCTCAGTTACCAGGCTGACTGGTTTTCATAGTGTCCATTCTGTATGTAAAAACAACCTTCACTCATGTGCACAACCTTTTAGGGTTGGATGGAAACAGATATCTATTTTCTGTTCTTTTCCATTAACATTTGCATTTTGGAAAAAAAATGTTAATTAAAAATGAACAAAATCCATTTAGGATTTAAAAAAATGTCTAACATCCTAATTTACCATTGACAATCCACAGTTGTATGTTTTGAACATTCTACCAGCTCCGGGTTTTTGTACCTTGTTATGGAAGTCAAATCTGTACTACCATCTGAACCCTCCTGGGAGGCCTGGAACCATTTTTCTTCCTATTTGTAGCCTCTGTCCCCCACATCACTGTCTGTAGCCCCTCCAATTCTAATTAGTCTTTCTGTCCTACCTACTTTATGAGCCATTTAAAGTAGTGAACAAAATTTTAATGATCCTTAATATAACATAATGATGATTCTATTGATATTACACAAAAAGCGCTTTGATGCGCTTAGTAATGTTTAAATATTTTTCAATATAGAAAATGTATTTATTGATCTTGCAAGTCTGGTTTATTTTGGAAACCAAAACATTCTTAACTACTGTTACAGTTTTTATAACTTTCTGGCATTCTTTTTGAATATTTGTAGCAAACTTCATAAGAACAAACACCTATTTTCAGTATTGTGGTCCTTTTAAGATAAAATAAATTATATTACCCTATCACTGCTAACAGAATTATCTTAAGGCATGTATATGTTCTGTTATTGACCAGTGTCTGTATTATGTAGTATTTCAGTAGACTAAAAGAAATGAGCGACACAGATTTTCAGACAAGGACATTAAGCACATCACTTCACATGACCAAATCATGTCCATGGAGCTGTGATCTGTAGATTGGTGTTTTTAATAGTCCTAAAGAAGAAGTGGAGTGAAGGAGTACCTAGCACTCTGATAGCCCCTCCCCTGTTTTAAATGGACACGAGCAACTCTGAATTGTAGCAGGACAGCAATGACAGAATACACCTTCCAGCCTCCACCCCAATCAGGACAAATCTCTCCCAAATAGGACTGTCCTGTCAGTAACCCTATCCACTTCAGTAAATATAAAATTGATAAAAAAAAAAATAATAATTGTCTAAATAAATAAATAAATACAACCAAAACCCTGTATTATGAATTCTGTGTGCATGAACTCCAGATACATCCACTGTACTTTTAATGAATATAGTGTGATATTAGGGTTTCCCCTCATGTTTATTGTAATTCAGTTCTCTAATAAACTATCTTTTCTTACGATTAGTATGTGACTTTGAGGTTCCCACAGTGGGATAAATATGGAGTCACTGGCTTTAGAGGTTACAGTGCTTCCTTATTGTGTAGGCAGAGGTAACTAAAGTATAAAGCATAATTTGTCTTTTTTTTTTTTCTTTTTTTGTGTGTGGAAGATTTTGTTTCATGGTTAAAGTTGGCATTGGCTAGGGCAAACTCAAAGCTATTAACAGTGTATTTACTGCTTTGAAATGTGCTTTGACTAAAGATTGAGTAATATCCTTTGATGCTAATGTGGCACAACCCACTTTGAATGATAGCAGCTGGTATTGTTTAGCTTTCCTACACAACCCCCTCCTTCGGCCCTAGATGAATTGCTGTCAGGAGGCTGAGGCACGCTGGTGTGTAAAGCTCTGTTAAAGACCCCAGTGAAGGAATTGGAGTGAGAAATTCTGCCAAAGTGTGGAAATTGCTTTATTGTGCATACTAATATAGCTTGTCTTGAAGGAAACAATGATTGATGCAAATAGTTAAACCTTTTCAGACAGTTTTTACTTTTTGGGATTGTTTGAGACTTGAGGTTATTTTGGAGTTTTATTTTATAAGGAATATATTTGTTTTAAGAGCTTAAAATGCCAACTGGAATGAAAGTGAATTTTGCCACTTAATTTATAAGGAAAAAAAACGCATACTTGAAACAAAACACAATAATTGTGTTAAGCTTAGCCTCTCCAAGATCAGCTTGTGATGGTGGTTTTAAGCATGCCTATGTTTTCTTAAAATGGCCACAACTAAACTTGTCCATTCAGGTGTTACATGCTTGTTTTATTGATTTACCAATCCTAAGGCTCCTATGTATTTCATCTTCAAGATCAGAATGTTTAACATGAGCATTGATGCAGAAATCCATTGGTGAATGGTGAGAGTTTTGGGCTGTGTGTATGTATATACTGACCCTCCAACATGACACCCTCCATTTGGTACATAATTCTGTGCTCCTGCTCTTCCTTCCTCATCTGTGACTGCAGTTACCTGTGTTACACACCTTTCTATTCAAATAACTAGTATAACACAGGTGACTGCTCCTGCACCTCCTTCCTAATCTGTGATTGCAGAGTATTTTGTACCGAATGGAGGGGGTCATGTTGGAGGGTGTGTGTGTGTGTATATGTATGTATATGTATATATATATGTATATGTATATGTATATGTATATGTATATAATATAGTGTATTGTAATTCTTTCCATATGTGCGACAGATCACATGTTGGATGGCATAAGACAGTTATAAAATGACTCAAAATTCTTTGAATGCGTTAATTTCCCTGGACAGGCTTCCAGCAGATAAATATAAAAGTATGGTATGTGACCCTTAACCCCAAGCCTGCAAATGGTTTCCAGAAAACAACAGTTTAGAACTAAACCAATATAGGCACTCAGATAGAAATAAGTGTAGGCAGTATATTGTATACCTATACTGAACATCCCAATCCCTGCAGGGTATTTAGGCTTAACATGTGTTGATTAATTATATCTGTCAGTGTGATCTACTAGCCCTTTTACGAGGATACAAAACAAAAAAGTTGTTTAGAACTTCTTGGATTAGAAATTTCAGAAAAAGAAAAAACTACCCCAGGTCTTGGGGTACCTGTCAACAGGTCCACTAGGCTAGAAATTGGGGGCTGACAACTGGAATGACGTTAGAAGCACCCAGGGTGGGTGATACTGGTTGTCCCTGCAGTTTCAGTGGTTGAGTGATAAGTAGCCATGGGGAACCTCCCCTTTGATAAACAGCAGTGCTTTCTGTGCAATATTAGCAGCAGCCACAGAGGAGAAAAGTACATACATACACACTAATATATATTATATATATATATGCAAAAAAATGTTTTATTTAAGTAAAGCAGCACAAGGTAAAAGAGTATGTGAGCAGCGTATCAATAGAAGAGCAGGCTATATTATGAGTAACAGTAACTCCATATAGAACAGTCTAGCAACTGAGTAGCAAATCCACATAAACAGCAAAATAATGTCCAATCATGCCAAGGAGCTACCAATATGAAAAAAAGACAAAGTTCAATATTCAAAAATGGAGAAAACTTGCTGTATGGAGATATCTAGATGATCAGAGCTGCTGTATAGCAGGAGTCCCAGGTGTCTAGAGGAGCATCATAGTGGCTACATTTCTCCATTTTTGAATATTGAACTTTGTCTTTTTGCTGGACTGTTCTATATGGAGTTACTGTTACTCATATTATAGCCTGCTCTTCTATTGATACGCTGCTCACATACTCTTTTACCTTGTGCTGCTTTTACTTAATAAAACATTTTTTTGCATATATATATATAATATATATTAGTGTGTATGTATGTACTTTTCTCCTCTGTGGCTGCTGCTAATATTGCACAGAAAGCACTGCTGTTTATCAAAGGGGAGGTTCCCCATGGCTACTTATCACTCAACCACTGAAACTGCAGGGACAACCAGTATCACCCACCCTGGGTGCTTCTAACGTCATTCCAGTTGTCAGCCCCCAATTTCTAGCCTAGTGGACCTGTTGACAGGTACCCCAAGACCTGGGGTAGTTTTTTCTTTTTCTGAAATTTCTAATCCAAGAAGTTCTAAACAACTTTTTTGTTTTGTATCCTCGTAAAAGGGCTAGTAGATCACACTGACAGATATAATTAATCAACACATGTTAAGCCTAAATACCCTGCAGGGATTGGGATGTTCAGTATAGGTATACAATATACTGCCTACACTTATTTCTATCTGAGTGCCTATATTGGTTTAGTTCTAAACTGTTGTTTTCTGGAAACCATTTGCAGGCTTGGGGTTAAGGGTCACATACCATACTTTTATATTTATCTGCTGGAAGCCTGTCCAGGGAAATTAACGCATTCAAAGAATTTTGAGTCATTTTATAACTGTCTTATGCCATCCAACATGTGATCTGTCGCACATATGGAATGAATTACAATATATTTTCTCAGCAGCTGTCAGCTGCAGTCAACCACAACATTAGTATACAACAAGATAGAATACAATCCTAGTTTTGCTGCAATTATGTAAATGAGCCACAAACAAAACCACTTTCTCCATATGTGACAATTGTCCCTTGAGAGATCACTTAGATAAGTGAATTAGGCTGCGGATTGTGGGATTTGCAGGCCTTGCATATGGTATCCTGCATTCCAGATAAGATAAGCTGTTTGTGTTTGTGGTTATAGTAAGATTTGGGAAGTGTTCTTTGTGGTTCTCCAGTAAGTAAAGCAATGTGCTCTTTTAAACAATAAGGGGCTGATCCAGAGATACATGCAAATCGGCACACATTGAGCCTTCTGTACACCCGAGTGCAAAATACAGGTAGACTACATGTGATCCAAAGGTCCGTGCAATGGTACCTCTGAAAGCCTATGCACATTGAGCTTAGCTTTTTTGTGCCTACACAAGTATCAGATAACCAAGCTCAGTACAGCTTTGTGATCATATACCCTGTGTCCCCGAAAATAAGCCCTAGTCCTAAAATAAGCCCTTGATTTTTCATATTTCTTGAAATATAAACCCTACCCTGAAAATAAGCCCTAGTGCAGTGTGTCCTGATTTCGCTGAGCAACGAGGCTTCCCGGCCTGTGAGCGTCCACACGCCTGGCCCACTGTTGGTGTTAGCCTCCCTCTTGGATCTGTCGGTGAGTGAGCCCTGCCTCCACAGCTGTGGTATACTGCTGACAAATACTTTGGGCGGACTGGTGGTGCTTAGTGCACTGGGCTCTGAGCAAGTGAACTACAGTGTGCACTGTAAAGGTGAGCGTTCATTTCATGCTCAATAGGCGCCGTTTTATGTGTTTAGCTGCCGTTGAACCCCGGCTTCAGCTATTTACCCACCACCAAGCTTCGTCTCCCCTATACCCAAAAAAAAAAAACTACGATGTGCTTCACTGCTAACCTAAATACAAGAGGGGATAAATAAGCAAGAAAAAATAAGCCCTACCCCAAAAATAAGACCCTGTCTTATTTTCAGGGAAAGACTGTGTATTTCTCAATGTATGCTGTAAATGGTGGTTATGAATTTGTGTGAGCACTTTGTGTGTAAATGCACTTCATTTGCTTCAAAAAATGGAAAAAAATATTATTTTAAAACTACTTGATGCTCATTCAGTGTACATTACACTTGTGGTCTTTATTGCTAATGCAATTGTCCAAGATAGTTAGTTGAGTGTCAGCCCCTCGGACCTACACAATATCATGTGGCTGCAAAGGTTTTGATGCAAACTATGCTTATTTCCATCTGCATTCTGGTCTGGATCAGGTGCAATTGCATGAGCACAGCTTTAATGTACATTTGCTACATGTATTCACCCCATCCCTACCATGAAATGACCCTTCAGCCTGCAACAGGTGCTGCACATGTTGCATTCAGGGCTGGATTGGCTGCAATTTTGTGCACATCTTTGCTGAACACACGCCCTGTAAAATCACACCATGGGACACTAAACAATCAAGCAAATGTTCACCTTTGGGTCATCCCCTAAAGTTATATGTGCAGTATACACTGCAATGAGTTGTGTATCTCTTTGCAGTTGTAACTGTAGCAGGAAATATTTACATTTAACAAGCATTGGGCTAGATCCAGACCTAGTTAAGTGCTTGAACTTAGTTACTCCTGGGCTAAACCATGGTGGTTGCAGGGGAGTTATATTTCATCTGTTGCAAACAGTATTAGAGTTGAGAGGTGATATTTCCCAGCCCAAGTCTAAATAACAGTGTGATAGTATCGCTGGTCAGAATCTGTGTGCAGTAAGCAATTCAAAGATATTTCAATGCATGTAAAAAATACAATTCACTTGACTCCCCCTGCAATCCCCATGGTTTAGCCCAGGAGTAACTAAGTTCAAGCACTTAACTAGGTCTGGATCCAGCTCGTTCTGTTGTCTGGAACAGTCCTCACGTGCCATTGCTGGAGCTACACACACAGTAAGAAAGATTACAGCTAGACTGTCGGGAACCCAGTGGACCACCCATGGGGGGATACTGGTAGCCCAGAAATCCCCCTCAAAATGGTTATTTAATAAAAAAGAAAAAACTAACTTGAAAAGGCGGCGCGGCTTTGCGGGTGCTGTGAAAAGGGGCATGGCTTCATTGGCTTGTTGGCTAGACAGACATAGAAGAGGGTTCCCACGAAGGGCATTTACCATAACAAGGGAGCAAGTTTCCCCAAACGTGACAGTGTGAGGGGTCCATGTATCCATCAGTGTCATGCACCTAGGCAGGGGTAATTAGCCAATTGGGTGACAAGACAGCAGGGGTGGTCAGCCAATAGGGTGATAAGGCTGCAGCCATTCACTAAGGCTGTTCTGCCACCTACTAAGAGTCATTAACCCTTAGGGCCAGATTTACTAAGCTGCGGGTTTGGAAAAGTAGAGATGTTGGTTATAGCAACCAATCAGATTCTAGCTCTCACCTATTACATACTAGAGAATGTCAGCTAGAATCTGATTGGTTGCTATGGACAACATCTCCATTTTTTCCTTTTCTGCAGTTTAGTAAATCTAGCCATTTATCTTTCTCATAACACTCATAGCTAGATGATTTATTTAACCGTCATGACGAAATTACAATATAAAATAAAATTTAAAAACCAAAACTAAAACGAAGATTTAGAACCAAAACACGGGGGTCGGCGCTCATCTCTAGTTTATGATGTCTAAGGGTTAATCAGAGATTAAAATCCTGTCCTCAGGTTGGTTGTATGTATAAATATAAGGTAGGAAATTCAAATGTTTTTGAAATACGTGTTAAATTGACTGGATCCAGACTAACAATCGTGTTTGCAGCGCCAGCAGGGATCCATTAATGGATCCTGCTTTGCTTGTGAATGCTGGGGAGGCCACTCCCCTCACTTACATCAACTTTTTATTTTTTTATGCTTACATCCCTATGTTAGAATATTTATTGAGGATAGTTTGAAATTTAGATTGGAAGGCATGCATCGGTAGGTTTAACATGCTTCCCTCTTCCACTAGTGCTCACACCCACCCCCCATCAGAAACCCAAGTGATATCTGTACGAATGTATAGTTCATAGTTACTGTATAGAAATGTTTTTTCTTATGCATATGTATTATAAGGTGTTCTATTTCGCAACATATTTACCAATTTTTATGACTGAGGCATTTTCTTGACCACCCATTTAAAAGTGGCACTTTAACCATAGATTGTAATATGACTTCCCTTTCCAGCATCCATATCTCTGCATCTTTCATCTTTACTAGACACTTAACTGGGAAATGGAAAATAGACTTCTAACATCAGTAATTCAACAGTTAAGATTTTGGTGTTTCCCATACCTTTAATGATATGCGGTGTGTCTGAGAGTTCTGCTATTGCTTATATGAGCAAGCTAGAAAATTTGTTGCAGGTGATTAATTTGAAACATCCAATGGAAAGTCTTTTTTACAGTAGTGGTGGCAAATATGAATGGACCATTCCCTCTAAGCATGTATTTAAAATTTGTAGTGGTCTTTCATTGACTGTAGTAAATTAGCTGTCTGAGCTGAAAAAAAAACAGTTAAATAAAGCAGCAGTCTGTTTATTTCTTAAGTGTGTATTGAAAGGGCAAAGTTTACAAGCATACATTTATTTCAAGAAAAGCAGCCTCTTCCTGAGGGACGTTTAAATATATAAAAAGGGAAAACATTCTGGAGCTCTGCTATGCTCTGCATATGCGGCCGTAGTTTTCCAATATGCTGTAATGCACATGTGCAGTAATTCTGTAATGTAATCTACGTTACTTGTTGAAACGTAGATTACGTTACTCTATGTTTAAGACCGCGTGCACGCAATCTATGTTGCAACAAGTAACGTAGATTACGTTACAGAATTACTGCGCAAGTACAGTACAGCATATTGGAAATGCGGCCAGAGCTCTGCATACGGCCCTCTTTTTTTAAAATTTATAATTGTATTGGGTAAAAATATATTATTTTATTATAAATATAAGGAAAAAAGCCCAAAATTAAAGATATTGAATTCTTAAGGGGTTTTAGTTGTTGGTTTCGCTTTGTAGACTATAACCACTTGATACATGTGTGAATTAAACGCCTAATATGAGCCAGTTTTTTTTGGTTTGTTTGCTTTATATTAATGGTATTACGTCACCAAACCTGATACGGTTTCCCATCCTTTTGCCGACTGTGCCCAAATTGATTTGCCCACCTGCGTCCCTGACACATCTTCCCTTGGCAACATAATCTCCCTTTCCCTCAGTTCTTGCATTTCCAGTTATTGGTCAATCATTTCAGTTTTACTCTCAATGCTTTCCCTCAAGCGCTTTACTCAGAGATCTCCTTTTGACTACTTAATTCCTCATGTTCAATCATTCTCCAAGCTGTGCTGATTCCACCTCTAGAACATCTTGAGGATCTGTCAATTCTTGGCATGGAAACAGAACACACATCCAATTCCTTAAAATCTCTCGCCTCAACTTGTTACCTCCTCCTCTTTGGGCTACTGAACTTGACCTTTTATCCTTATTGCATCTGATAATCTTTGTTGCCCCAATGCTGCTGTTCAAATACAGCTCATGCTCCCCATTAAAGCAATGCACTCAATACATCAATTCCCTTACTACCGCATCTCTGATCTGATCTGATTTCTAACTACTTTCTAATTACTATTTCACCAATGAATAATGCTTAACTGATAAGCTTTTTTTAGTTTGATCCTCTTCCATTAAATAAGTCTTTACCTTATTTGGTATCAAGCAGACTTAGGTGCTGATTCAGAGTATGGAGTAAAAACTAGCTAAACCCTTTTGCAAAGTAAGGGGTCTTAATTCATTCAAAATCTTTTGCATTCAGGGAAAATACTTTTTTACACATAGAACTCAAAAACTGCATATTTTTGTTCTATAAAATAGAGTTGAGCAAAACACTTAATCTCTTAATTCTGATTCTGGTTTCACAGTTTAAAATTGCCTCCAACATGGTATTGCTCAGATCTACACTTACACCTAAAAAAAAAGGTGTAAGTGCAACTCTGAATCAGCCCCTTAAAATGTGTTTCTTTAATTAAGCATGTCATTTCTCCTGCTCTACCCACTTATTACAACCATAAAGTTTTCCTTTTAGTCAGGGAATTCTGATCATCAGGGAACTCTGGTTTGCTGTCTTTTGCCAGTACTACTTGGGCACATTTGACCAGTTTTCTTGAGACCATACTTGCGCCTTTTACATTCTGGGCACTACTAGGGTTCAATCGGTCTTTATTGTAATAATTAGTTTTGTTTTTTTTCTATAGCAATGTTTAATTTAGTTTTTTTTTATTTTTTTATTTTTTTGCTGTTTATTGTTTGGCTTTGTCAAACTTGTTATCGGCTTTCCCTATAAATTAAAGATGATTATTTTATCTATTTTAAACTTATAACTGCTTCATGCAGACATACAACCTTGATCTAGATCTGCTGTTGAACAATATAGCTCAGCCCTCAGGAGTTTTCAGTTGCTAACAATTTCCAAACTTCTAAGAAATGTTTTGAAATCCTACACACTATTTATAGGTAATTATGACATCCTTATTTTGGGTATTTTTCAAAACAGAGCAATAATAATGAGCAAAGTCTGTGCGTAAGTAAGAAATGAATTGTACTGTTATGGCTAAAACTTGGGAAGAGGTGAAATAATGAAGAATCTCTCCTGCTGTGACTGCTTCCTCCAGCAATATGTGGCTGTGGTATGTGCGAAAATATGTCAAGAAAAAATATCAAGCTTTGGATAAAATTGGTACATATCCCTGCAAATAAGTGTGAGAGAAATACATACAGGGTATATCCATCTGTAAGCCAAATGTGTATCCGTTTCCTTTCTTGTCTTCGAATAGTTTACATATTCTCCTCTGCATAGTTATTTAATAGCTGCATGAGGAAATTCCTGCAGAATTGTTTGTTTATAAGAAAGGTCAACTACAGGTTAATTTTAAAATAAATCTAAAGCTAGAGGTAACTTAATTATTAATCTATATATGTAAATATTCCCAGCCTTTCTTAAATAATTATTCATTATAATATATTGCATTAAATATTTTTAGCTACTTCGTATCCAGAAATAAATTCTAGTGTATATTTCACTGTTGATGTTTGCATTCTCATATCTAAAAATTCACACAGCTGCAAATTGTAACACATGGTTTGACTACTTTCCACTATTACATGGTGGAGCCATCATGTTAACCACACAATGTGATTGTTATGCATGTAGAACATCAATAATAGTACTCTCTTTTTTTATTTATTTTATAGTACATAGCATTACTACTTGCATCACATTAAATATTGATGTATTGAAATATTGACTGCTGTAATGATTCTATAAATTGAAATGTCTATTAAAAAAAGTGTAGGGTTGAAACCCCAGGGTTTTGATAAACACTCTGGACCTAATCCAGACTGAAATGTAAAAACAAAACATCCTCTGTTTTGTGAAATCCCAAGCAAATATATGGAGCTTTATGCACTTTCCCCTGTGCTAATACAACTGCAGCTCTGCAGGCACAATTCAAATACTTCCTACGACATATGTTTCCTTGCTCCAGTAATCCAAACACAAGAACAGGGCAATTGAAAATGCAAATTTACTAATATTGTCATGAATAAAATTAATTTGAAAACAAACACGCAGCATAATGCATATGCATATGCAGAGCTGGTGCCGTCAATACAGCTACTTGGTGTTACCATCCAAACTTCACTCTGTCAGCAGCTTCCTAAGATGCCAAAGAGGATATCCTCATTGCTGTAATGTCTTCTAGCACAGGCTGCCACTGTGCCTTGCTTCTGACATGTGCAATTTTTCTCTACCACAAATTTGTCACTCGTTGTTAGCTGGTAGACAATGACCTGAATTTTTTGTGTACAAAGAAAACACAAGATAGTCACAAGGCATTGTGAAATTATGGACCTGATCCACAGAAACACAGATGTATGGAAAAAGGGCTGGCCTGTAATCCACGCAGATGGAGCCTTATGTGCAGAGGCTGTGGGTAGTATTGTTGCAGCCTCTGCCACTTTCCTATGTTTTCAATGTTTATTTTTAAAAGTTCAAATAACAATGTGCTTGCTCCCATTTTGCCAATGCGCAGTGCAAATTCCTGGTCAGCTTCCACCTAAATAAATAGGCAGGTGTGCAGCTTTGGATCAGCTCCTGTTTGCTGACAGGTTGCCTAAATATTAGGGTAGGTACACACTGCAGTTCTCCAAATGATCAGATATTTTCTGTCAATTGCTAATCAGCTATGTTCACACTATTTTAGGTTGAGCGTTCATTATCTAATTGTTTGATCAGTAAATTTAACTTGGTTTAAAAGATACTACCAAGCGATTTTGTGTACTCTGCAATGATCAACTAAGGTCATTGCAAAATATGTGGTTCCACAATAACATTCCAAACACTTGTTTATTGTGTGTTTGGAGTGATAGTCATTAGAAAAGACTGTAGAGTGTACCCAGCTTTAGCATGGGCTTTCATTTTTATAAGCAGCTTTATCTGTATTTATTAGATATGTTAGAGAGGAATGCTTGATGCGCTTGCAAACAGAAAAATCCTCATTTTACTATTACCAAGAATATGTTGACTGTATGCTATGAAGGGGAATTGCATATAGTGAGGCTAAGGGCACATACCAGTTACACCGTGCAGCTTCCAGTCTACCATGATAAAGACAAAACATTGGATGGAATGAATAGATCAGCAATGTTTAATTTGTTGCATTTTAGAGGTTGGATGTCTATATTAGACATAGGATTCCTTGACTTAAATGGTTAAGGTATTTAACCAGCACCACACCCTCTTCTCTGCCTAATTTCTTTCTGCATGTTGCAAGATATCCATTATTTTTATATTTCTGAAGTGATGAGTGTAGATTTCATTCAAAGAATCCCCATGTCAGTCTCCTCCAGAGCGAAAGGTGTGGCATTCCAGCTCTCAGGAGCTTAACATGCTTATATCATCCAAAGGAAAATAGGATTAAGTCATATCAAGGTAAACTCTGTTGTCTCTCTGCTATAATATCCATAATTACCCAGGAGGCTTCTATTCTTGCTGACTTGAAAGATGTAATCCTATTTTAATGTGGAAAACTTTTTTCTCTTAAGCTATAATATGACCCCGTATATACGTTAAATACAACACACACACAAATAGCCAGTTTTATGGATTTTTGGCTTGATGAATCTTGAGTCTTGTTTGTAAAATCCAATGATAGTGATTTATGACTAACCATGTGAAATCTTATAATAGTATTGTAAGTATTTTGTTAATATGTATAAAATAGATAAAGGTACAGTATGCACCTTATACATGCATAAGCTATGGGTTGATTTTTGTGTTTTTCTTGTGTGCTTCATGTGTAAATACAACTTATTTAAGTATAACTGAGTAACCTCTTACATGACAGCAATTGTAGCCTTTCTATCTGCTTACTACAGCAGAGCACAATTCTACAAGGTCATTTTTGCTAAGGATTTTTCTGTGCCAAAACATGCTAGTAAAGTGATGAAACAAATAGCCGCGCTAGAGTGAACTGGCAATAGGGATGTATACACACAAATGGTCAGATATAAAACATTAAACTAAATAAATAAAGATTACATAAAAATGCATAAAAACATTTAAATGCACAATATAAAATAAAAGAGCAAAATAAGACCAGCGCTGTCACAGTGTGTTCTCAGGTGCAATAAATCACAAGAAACAAAAAATACATTCAAAACAAAACAAAAAAAAGCCTTCCGGTAAAATTAAAACAAAATTTAATAAAACAAATATGTCTGGTACCAGAACCTAAAAAACAAAACAAATACAAATAGACATTATACACTGCATAAATCAACAATGCAAGCTGACCCTAAGTATCTGTGCAGATAGACACCTGAACTCAATGTCCAATAACAATTCCTCTAGGGGTGATCAAGCCCTAGTAGAGGGAAAATAGATACTTGTATAGAAAAAAATATATACTGCTGAAAAAAACAATTCAATTGGATACAGACATTTACTTGCTCCGTTTGCTGCTGATTATGATACAATGTCCCAATTTAATTTGGATGCAGTTAAAGGCTTACTCACCAACTTGATGGAAATATGATGGTACTAATGCACATGCAGTTCTAAGAAAGGTAAACAAAAACCTTACCCCTTACGCCTTCAGATGGATTCAATTTGAGTTAGCACGTTGTCCGAGTCAACCCCGGCGAGCGGGTGTTTAAGCCGCTAGAACCGGGGGTCTCAGGACGTCGGACTCACT
>WWET01002823.1:320-32570 GCA_011038615.1 Limnodynastes dumerilii | reverse complement strand
GTGTGGGTCCCCGCTAAGAACAGCCCTATCTCGATGAGGCAGAACAATCACTCCCCAGAGCGCCAAACATGGTGCTCCGATAGGTAAGTGTAAAATCTGACCCTTCCAATAATTCTGACACTAATTCTCCCCTTCTATTACCCTAACGCTCCCTTCTATGTCCCTAACCCTTCCTTCGTAAGAGCCTAACCCTAAACCCCTCCTAACACCAAAAGTCTCCAGAGAGGTTACTCACCTCATTCATAAAAAAAAATCTAAAATGACTGCCATTCGAAATAGAGACAACCAAAAAGGAATTTTCAGCTGCCTCTGTTTCTAAAGACAGCTAATGCAGCTGCAACCTCCTTCTATCTCCATCTGCCTGTTCGCACTTCAGTCTGTCCTGAAATCCAGAACACCCTTCTTTTCACATCTATCACATAACTCTGCAAATTCCTAAACTACATCCTACAAAACCCATTCCAGATAGTTATCTGCCTTGTGCTGCTGCTTTCTTATTAAACTTCTTTGAACCACTGGTCAGACTCTCCAATTTTTCATTGGTCTATAGCTTGTATAGACTTCATTCATTAGTGTTTTAACTGCATCATAACATGCCATTGATTTTATGAATTTTGTCAATAACTATAGATAATATATTTAATTAGCTTATTTTCTGTAGGGGTTTGGTTAGATGTATTTAGACTATATTGCCTTTTATAAGATTATTATTTTCTTTCCAATAGCCTCTTGTAGTGGTGTCCAATCCCAACCAGAGCCAAACCCAAGAAAAGCAGCCCCATGATTTCTGCATAGATATATACAGCCACACCTTGTACTGGACCTGTGAGACCACCAACAGTATCAACATTAACAGGCTTACTGGAGAATACATTGGCATTGTTTTAAGTGGAGATCATGACAAGCCACGAGCCATTGCTTTAAATGCAGAACGAGGGTAAGTTTGTTTAATGTATGTGCTCTTTAAATGGCAAGGTCCTGGAAGTAATGTATGAATTAGATGTTTTCATTTTCCTTTATGCATTAATAAGAATTTTTTTTCTTGTTTGCTTTATTTTAACCACATTTTGTATCAACTAGCAAACATTATAGTACAGATGATTGCATGATGGTGCTTCCCTTTGAGGCTGGTTATAGTTATGCTCCCATCAGAAAGAGTGGTAAACATTTCCCTCTTAACCTTGTTCTTCCAAAACAGCCTTAAAGTCCTTAAGACTAATAAACAAGCTGGCAAAATGGGAACCATGTGGAGGCCAGCTGGTGTGGGGCTAGAGATTAGTATGTTAAGTATGTCTTATTTGAATGCATATTTTGGCTCTATCCTTTTGAGAGAAAAATTTTAAAATTTTGGCAAATTTAAAACTGAGAGAATGAAGAAAAACATCAATTGATTTTATTATGAACATATTTGTCAACCACAGTGTGCTTTTGTAGTGTCTAATTTCCAGTTGCTATTATTAAAGAAATGTGCAAAATAATAAGAGAGAATTGCTTTCTTTAAAATCTTTTGATAATAATGATGTCACATGACACATATTTTTTTCATTGAGTAAATACCAAATTTACACCCTAACAGAAGTTTAGCTCATAAAGATTTAATACAGAATTAAACAGAGCAACATGTTAATACACACTACTCCAATTACATGTTTGTTTTGTTTGTTTTAGATGTATTATGTTCTCCATAGCCTGTATTGTTTATAGGCCATCTTTCCCAAGATCAGACAGCCAGAGGTGTACAGCATCCTGGTCTGTGGAAATGGGGAATATAGGATGTGCTGTCGGCATTGTGAGTCTGCTGCCAGCCTGGCATCCTTTCATACCTCAGCTGTTGTTCTGCAGTGTCTAGAGGAAGCCAGATTATAAAGATCACTTTGGATTTTATTTTGTGTGTATGGAGTCCTAGGAGAACACAATTTGTCTGCCAATTACAATGCACAATATATTGTGTGGCAAAGCCATTTGTTTGTGTCACTATGCATCATATTGTTTTCCACTGCATAGATATTTAGAGTTTAGTAACTAGTTTCTACATTTAGCAGAAAGAGAAAACTTACATTAGGTGAAATTAGACATGACTTTCAACAGTTAAACTTTTAACTAGCTTGTATGGTTTCCCAGCCCTACATTATAAAGTGCTGCGTAAAATACTTTGACGGATTGTTCCAGAGAGAATTTTTTTATTGCAAGTATTACCAGTAGTCACTTAGGGCCTGATTCACCAAAAAGCTGCTTCTTCGGTGAGTATTTTTAAGGATGGAACCATTGCGCATGTGTAGTCATATAGACTACACAAAGTACGCAGTGGTTACGCATGTGGGTTCAAGACCACACACAGTTTTTTTTAGTTAGAGGAGGCGAGCCGGAGCAGCCTCTGTAGAGAGATAGGAGAAGGATGGGGGGAGTCATTTAGATTAGGGACGGAGTGGTAGCCAAAGTCTGTGCATATTTTTCCCTGCTTAAAATACGCACAATAAAATAAGGTAGCCTATGGCACTCGTAAAAACGGGGGTGGGATGTGGGAGGAACGGTATCTATACCTACTTATCCGCACCTACGGATTTCACACTTAAGTGTGAATCGGATCCTTAAAGTAAAATTGCATCTAATTGCCTCTTAAAATTTAATTTCAAAGTCATTATTTGTCTGCAAATAAAAACAAACAAATAAAAGCTTTAAAAAAGAAAATCTTACAGAAGTATCTCACCACTGCAAATTAGTACTGGAGAGAACTATCTTTTACTGCAAATAACGTCTTCAAGTCTGATGATTTGAATGTCTCTGAAATTTGTTATATGTTTGGACTGATTATCGCAGAATCTTCCTTCAAGATTTTTCAAAACTTGATACATGTATTTATGCAGGGCTGATGCGGTGTTATAAAGGCCTACACCTCCTGTGCATCTTACTTGATTATTTATAATGATTTCCGTATCCTCACTATAAGGATAGACACCAATGAAAATATGTAACTTTTTTAATATTAAGCATTTTAAAAGGATAGTGAAAGTTAATATTTGTAGCAATTTCCGGTAAAATACTTATTGTAGTAAAGTTTGTAATAGCTAAACATAGAGTAGTGTTGTGAAGTATAAAAACACTACTAAGTTAGATATAGTGTGCTGTTTTATGAATACAAATGTAACTCATTTTATGTGCTTCTTTGAAATGTAGGCCTGTTACCATATAAATAATAATAAGCTTGCTTTGCTGTATTTTACTGTAAAAGATTCTAGCACTCTAAGAAATAGGAGAAAAATATATATTTTGGCCTTCCCTCTGAAAAATTCCAAGCATGTTACATGGGATTTCAAAGTGTTAGTTTTTCCAAAATGTGTTTTCACAGTGCCCTGTTAACAGTGCTTTCCCAGACATGATGTCTGTTATGTAAATCATTAGTTATCAGCTGCACAAGGAAATTTTCAGGCTATGGTTGAGAGGCAATTGATAAGTAATTACATTTTTATCAAAATAATCACACGGTATTTGTTCATGTAGCCAGATATATTTTTATCCGTTCCTGGACCACAACTTACCATTTTTTTCATAGCTGGGAATTTTATAAGCAACTTCACCCAGAGATGATTTCTTGTATGAAATATTTCTTAACAAAATATTACACTAAGTACTGGTCAGTACAGGCAAATTATGCAACCAACAGCAAGAGAACATGACTTCATTGGGAGCACTATTTAGATTTTACCCATATGATTTTGAAATCCCTGGCTTTGTATACTTATGAATACTTAGACTTTTTACACTGGTCTTGATCCTGCTGTTAAGTACAAGCATTAGTCAAAACAATCAATCTCCTATATATTTCATATTGAGTCCTTGGAATCCCTTACTGGGATGGGACAGAACAACTTATTCCAACTAGAGGACCAACTTACCTGCAGAGCAGTGAGTCTGTATGACTCAGAATTCCTGTGCTGCATTTCATAAATTAATGCTGTTTTAAGAAACATACATAAGTAGTTATATCATTAGATAAGAATTATTATTGAATATGCATGAGATTATAACAATCACTTATAGTCTTGGTAGATAAATATTATGATCTTTTCATGAATTTTTAGGTACATGTATTTTACAAACATGCAAGACCGTTCCCCAAAGATTGAGCGTGCAGCCTTAGATGGAACTGAGAGAGAAGTTCTCTTCACTACAGGTCTCATCAGACCTGTTGCTCTGGTGGTTGACAACAAGCTTGGGAAACTGTTTTGGGTGGATGCAGACTTGAAGCGTATAGAAAGCAGTGACCTATCTGGTAAGTGGAAAGTGCTATTTATTGGAAAAATTTGATTGTTGGTGTGTTTTTTGTAAAGGAAGCCATGTTCTTTTGCAATTCTCAAAATGCAATAAACCATTACCATTGCTGTATTGAAGCAATTGCATTTCTATCCTAAATATAGCACCATATTATCATGCTATGACTTATGTATACTACATGTTTCTTGCACTAACTGACTAGCCCAAAGATGAGAACTTATCTAGCACTCACCAGGGTTCACCCAACAATAATGAAAAATCTTTGGTCCAGAGCACTGAAATTATCAAAGACAATTTTTGATACCAGTTTATTCCTTGTTGTAATGAAATAATCTTGGTGGCATCTAAAATCACACTAGTTCTTGATATATGAGAACTGTGTTTCGTAATCCATCTAAACTCCCTCAGCTTCTAATCTTAACCTGTGAAATTTTAGTAGACGTTTCTGAATCGAGTAATAAATCACAGTAAATCAGAATTAAAGCTTAATCAGCATAAGATGAGAGGACACACATCATTTAGTTGGACGATGCTGTTTACCGTTTGATCCTTTCGTTTGTTTTGTAATCCATTTCATTTACTGCATAATGAGCACAATGGGAAGAATTATACCGCAGAATTTAGAGAAGGTGCAGTGCCAAATATGAAAGTGGCACAGCTTCCAAGGAAACTTAGAATTGGAATGTGATGTTCATGTCATATGTTTTAAAATTACTTAATCTACAAAAAATTCTTAATACAAGGTGTCTCAAACTGTCTTTTTGTTATTACCTAATGCTTAACGGAGGAAGCAAGTTAGCGCAAATTAATAAATGGGGATAGTATCTTGTCTGAAAACCTAGTATGACTGAACAGTGCAGTGAAGAGAAATCATAAACGTTAAAGATAACTTGTGTAAAATAGACTGAAGAAAAAACAACAAAATCTTCTCTTCTCCACCTTAATAAGTATTATCATGAAAATTAGGTTTTTGTTAAAAATATTTTTAAAAATTGAGCTTCGCTCACCTGTTCGTCAAAATCATGACACATCACCTCTATTGGAGAGATCGTGATACAATCATTCAGGAGCCTGAAGGTCCTAAATATAGTCAAGTTATATATAATCTATTTAACAGTTGATTTTCAAAATTATTTTTATTTTGTATGAACTGTTGCAGTTAGTAAGGATTTTGTAATTGAAATATTTGTGTTTATTTTATCACATAAGAATGTGTAAGTTCAGTGTAAAGGACTACCTTTTATAAGCTTTTGACGAAAAGAATATTGGTTCTATATTTTAGTTAAACTGAATTTGCCTCTCAATAGTAAACAAAAAACCAAGCCTGTGATTGAATATAAAACATGCTTGCTGAAGTGGAACTTTAAATCCTTTCTTTGGATATTTTATGGAATACTGCCTTTTTTTGTTTCATGTTGCAAAACACTCTATTTATTTTGGAGTTTGCTATACGAACCAACACATCTAGAAATAGGATTTTATTAATCACCGCTAGGCAGTGACAGCCCCACAGGCAACAGTAATTAAGCAGTCTTCACTAAGACCCCTTGTGGCAGTTAAATACATATTGACATGTAGGAAACGGCTTTGTAAATATGACCTACTACATATGGTATGCACAAATGTAAAATGAATTTGTCTTCAATTTCAGGACCTACTAGTTGGCTAAAGTCACTCACATTTACTAAGCTGCTGGAAAGGAAAAGTGGAGATGTTGCCCATAGCAACCAATCAGATTCTAGCTGGCATTTTGTAGTATGATAGGAAAGTGAGAACTAGAATCTGATTGGTTGCTATGAGCAACATCTCCACTTTTTCTTTCCCGCAGCATAGGAAATCTGGCTCTGTGTCTGAAATTTGTGTCTTCTGTATATAACATAGTACTAAATATTTAGTGCTCCTCAACTTCAATTTATTAAGTTATTGCCTTGGGGCTTACATCAGGAGAACCGCAGGTTTTCGCAAGACCGATTCCCTGTTTGTCCTTTATGATCCTCAGAAGAAGGGGCGGCCTTCTTCTTAGCAGTCTATTGCTCGCAGGTTCCCCAGAGAGTGTTGGCGCACTCTACCAGGGCAGTGAGTTCTTTTTGGACAGCTTGTCAGCGGAGAAGCTGTGCTGGGCGGTTACATGGTCCTCAGGCCACACCTTTACAAAATTTTATAGATTTAATTTAGTTGCATCTACAGATGCCGAATTTAGTAGAATAGTTCTCTGTTCTGCTTTGCCTCAGAGCTCCCACCCTTAGACACGGCTTTGGGACGTCCCCAATGTCCAGTGGCCCCAGATGGATGAAAGAGAAAAAAGGATTTTGGTACTTACTGGTAAATCCTTTTCTCTAATTCCATCTGGGGGACACTGGGTTTCCCTCCCCTGTTAGAGGCTTTGCTTAGTTTATACAGTTAATCTGTTATGCTTCTCCTGTTCGGTGGAGTTATTAGACAGTAGTCTGCATTTCTGATTAAAAATGTGTTAGTTAGGGCCATGGCCCTGTGTTTCTTATTTGACTTTTTAACAAATACTGGAGCAGCAGGGGTTGCAGGAGGGGAGGAGTGAGCACTGGGGTAAAAAACTTTTACCTATTTAGAGCCCACTCCAACCAGGCCCTACAAACAGTGTCCAGTGTCCCCCAGATGGAATCAAAGAAAAGGATTTACCGGTAAGTAGCAAAATCCCCTTATTACCATTTATTATGGTAGTTGCCAAGCATGAAAAACTTAAGATGCCCTATGTTTTTTTATTCTGCAGTTTTGTTTGCCAGAAAGGACTGAAAATCCTTTTGAGTTTTTACAAAGAGGTGTTATCAGTCACTCCATAAGCTTTTATGTTTCCTCTACAGTGTATCTAATTGTAGAGATTACACCAATCTGGTACTGTGAATTGCTATTTTACCTCCTTGGAGCTTGTCTTGCCATGTGTAAGCAAAGCAGAAGTTGGCTGGTTCTTTTCATTATGAACACTCGCTCTTGCGTAGTTAATGTTGTAAGGGTCATATACAACATTGAAAGTATGTTTCATACCAATAAGATGACAAAGGAGCTTACAATATTTTACAAATAATGAACTATGGGCTTCCAGTATGCTCAAAGTTGTTAGTCTGCATGTAAGGATAGTGGACACCATGACACACCTCTCTTTTGTGCTGGTTTTAGCTAACTTCTATGTCCAAAACCCTACCATAACTTCGCAGAGCGTAACACTGTACATACAGAATATGTGCAAGTATGGAAGTGCATAATCATGCCCACCCTGTTCATTTAAATGCCCCCCACTCACCCATTTTACTGGTACTCTGATGCACGGAGGGCTGGCATGTCCTAACTTATGAATCTCTGAACATGTAGATATGCTTTACGTACGTTCAGAGATCTGATGCGAAACATCTGTTGCGCGCGCAGATTGGTTGCAGTGACTTGTCCTATATTATTGTAAACAAGTTCTCTATAGAAAGTAACGTTGGTCTCATTGTTTATCCTTAATTACAATGTTTATTTAAGACAGGTGTTATCAGGACAAAAGCTAGTAGCAATATAAATGAAGATAATGCAAGATTTAAAAAAAATAGCATTATATAATTGTTGACTTGACACAACAAATTTTAAGTATTGCTACACGCCAGAATCATAAATATTTTTGCAAACTCGTGAGAACTGCCACCTGGAAATGGTTATCTTTGCATTTGCTACCAGCCTATCATGGACTGGTTTTAAACTATATTGAAGCTCTATAAAGTCTCCCAGATACATAATATAATTTGGCATCCTGCAGCTGCTGTTGGGACATTGTGTCCCTGTTGCTGTTATACAGGAAGTAGTTGAGACTAGTATCTCATGCTCTTCAGATTAGGGGTGTCACTCTTGGCTGTTAAATTTGAGACGATCACTATTCCTGCATAACAGAGTAAGAAATAGCAGTTGACAACTTTCAAGTACGGAGATGGAGGTTGCTTTTGTTTTATACTCTAAAAATACTACATGAGTGACTCCTCGTTGCATTAGGTGCCCCTGCTTTTTAGCCATTAAGACAGTAGGCTATGTTTAATGGTGTTGGCCTCCATTTTGTCTGAAACAAAGAAATAAAAGCTCTGCTAACCTGGGAGTTATAGGGATACAATTTCATTGTTTTAGTTCTGGTTTTCTGCTATGCTTTAATGTGAAGTTTTAATTTGATTAGCTTATGAGACTGTTCCACATGTTTGGAGCTTGCTTGTCAAAATCCCTGAAGTGGATCGTATAGGAATGTATTCAGTGAGGGAATTAGCCACTTATCAATTGACAGAGCAGAGGAGCAAGGAGTAGACTTAGGGCCAGATTTACTAAGATGGAGGTTTCCCCCTGATTTGTCGCCGCACAGTGACAGTGGTTTTTGGTACCAAACTTGTCGCTCACTACCAGCGTTTTGCAAACCGACGAATAGTAAATTTTTGTTTTTTGGCCTAAGTTTTGCCTTTTGTAAATCCACTGCCTTTCAAACTCCCAAAAAAAAGCCAAATAAACAGTGGTTTGACAAGACCGCAGTTTAGAGAATCTGGCCTCCAGTAATGTATAAAAGGTTATTGAGTGGACCAGAGGTTAAGATATTTATATATAGCTGAAGCCTCAAGGAGACACTTGGGTTTTATTCACTTGAAAAAACAGTAGCCACTCAATGGGCTTGCTGAGAAAAGGGGGCTGATCCAGAGCTGTGCTTCCATCTATTTTTCAGATGGAGGCGTAGCACAAATGAGCACTGCGCATGCTCACAAAGGGAGCGAACACTGAAAGATGGGCGCAAGGTTGCCCATCTGACTGTCTGCATCCAACCGCATTGCACCAGTGGGACTGTGAGTTCCATGATATTTAAATGAGAAAAGGGGTGTTTTTCTCATTTAATTATGCACAGTAACTGTCCATTGTACCTGCGCTTTCATGAAAAGCTTACACCAGCCCAGGGGGAAAAAATGTTGGTCCAGCACTCCAAACATATATTAAATAACACTATGTGGCTGCACATAAATAAAAGGAGGTTTAGTTCACAATATAGCTATATTGGATTAAGTTCACCTGCCAAGAGTCAAGGCACCTCCTGTAGGTGAGTCCCTATCCATATGCTATATGTGTACACAGGAGGTCTCTGTTAAGACACTACCTGCATTTGAACAGCATGCAGCAGCCATGTTTGGGGGGTGGTCAGACCCCCAAATAAAACTAAACAGTAGCAAGAAAAATGGCTGCGCTTCTATCCAACAAATTAAATATGTGTATATATAAATGTAAGGGTGCAGTCAAGGACCAAAGTGACCACTATGTAAATACAAGGAACAAAAGAGGTCCGGCGCTCCAAACATACATTAAATAACACTATGTGTAAGTACAGAAATAAAAGGAGGTTTAGTTCACAATATAGCTATATTGGGTTAAGCTCACCTGCCCAGCGTCAAGACAGGGGAGCTTAACCCAATATATTATATATATTAGAGTCCTGCGCCTGTTTGTTTACGGTTGTATCCGGGGTAACAAGTTCTCCAGCATAAAAAGGACTCTGACACGTCACCCATACACACCCCCTGACGAAGTCTATTGGAGACGAAACGCATAGGGGCGGGGCGTTCATCATCAGCTGCCTCCATCCGTCTGCCTGCTACCAGCCGCAAGTGTTTTGAGCGAGTGCTGACCTAACTTACCAGGACGCTGGGAGACTTTGGGACTAAGCGCCGCCTGCTCTCCACGCTATAGCGGTAACGCTGATACATGCTGACACGCGTGTTTGAACCACTTAATTGAGGTTCCACTGCTCTGTGGTACGCAGCCAATCTTTTAATCCTTCTGTTTTCATTTGGAACAATAAATATATTACACCATGAAGCGCCCCCTATCTTTTTCTTTTTCATATATACATATACACACACACACACACACACACACGCTGATGCTTGTAGTACGGGAATTCAACTGAATCGTAGATCGAGAAGTGAGGGGCAGACTTTCCAGAGTGAATGTGGTGTGAACCTAGAATTAAAGGGCATATATGTATCCTAGGCTGTGGACTTGGGTGACAAAAGAGATAACAGAAATATATAATATTTATTGGATTGATGGCAATATTTTCTGTCTTAAAAATGTTTAAAATGTAAGGTAGGACCAAGAAATTCAAGTCGAGATGTCAGAGACAGCTTATAGCATAAGACAATGGACAACAATGAAAGGTTTAGGTCACTTAAAATGCCTTAAGCTTCAAAGCCTCATTTAAAAAAAATTAATGTTATCACTTGCCTTTTGCAGACGTGATATTGGTTGTAGTCTGGCTGATCTCATGTATCATGTGATACACCTGTCTTTAGCCAACAATATATTGTTTCCAGCCTCCATAAACCCTATTGATTTCCTTATTCTTGAGCTGTAAGGTAGAAAAAGCTCCTCCTCAAAATCTTAAACTGGTTGTGTTGTCTCACTAAATTTATTTATTAAAACTACATCGAACTACAACATAAGCAAGCTAATGATCACCATCTCTAGTATAAAAGATTAGTGAGAGGCAAATATTCTCTAAACATTCATTCATTTACCGCTTTCACATCACCCTCCCAGAAAAACACGGTATTTTGTACCCGGGTCTTTTCTGGGAGCAGTGCCGTGTGTTTCACATGGCAGCGTAATAAGTCCACCAAAAACCCGGGTTTTAGTGGAATTTTAACGCTGAAGGGCATGCTGATGCTTGTAGTGCTACAATCATCAGCATGCTCAGCGGCCCCTACCCTAACACTAAACATTTAATGTCCCCCTTTAAAAAAAAAAAAAATCATCATTAAATACCACAGTTAACAGACTTACCGGCCCGGGGGTATTCAGGACACTGGCGGGCACTGCTTCTTCAGCTTCATCCGGAGGGACAGTGGAGAGCGCACCGGATCATCTCAGCCTGCCGCAGGATGCATAATGGAGCCTGCGGCGATCGCATTGACCCTAATGTTAGCAATACACATTTTATGGTCCATGCGATCGCCGCAGGCTCCATTATGCATTCTGCGGTTGGCTGAGATGATCCGGTGCGCTCTCCGGTGTCCCTCCAGATGAAGCTGGAGAAGCCGTGCCCGCCAGTGTCCTGAATAACCCCGGGCCGGTAAGTCTGTTAACTATTTTCATTATTTTTTTACTTTAAACAATTGGCAGTAATTTTTTTTTTAATTAGCGGTATTTAATGATTTTTTTAACGCTAGACTGTAAAAACAGTAGACAAATCTGCACCAATCAGGAGGCAAAGTGAAAGACCCGGGTTGAAAACAACCCTGGTCCTTTCACATTGCCTCCCTTCCCGGGTTGAACACGGAAAAAACCCTTCTTTTTATCCCTTGGTCAAGTCCCAGGTCTCTTGACCCGGGTCTCCCAGAAGTGATGGTTTCACATCACCACCAAAAACCCTGTTTTTTGCTGAAAAACCCGTTTTTTTTGGTGGTGATGTGAATGGGGTATTAGTAAAGTAGCCCCAAAGCAAAATGCGTTAGACAGAAATTTATGTAGGAGTGCATTAAGTTATCTTCCCTGTAATATACAGGCCTAACTTCTGCATGCTTTTCATGACTAGATGATTGTAATGAAGCAATTACAAAGCAAACAAATTATAATTAACCATTGTAAATTTTCAATATCAAAATACTAGTGTATTGAGGAAGAATGTGTGGGCCTGTGCAAATTTTTCATTTATAAATCCAAATTGGTAGTACCACCAATGTATAGAGGTTCTGCAAATATTATTTTTTTTCTATTGAGGTATAATAGTGCTTTACAGTGCAATAATCAGTAAGAGCATGTGGTTTAGGGCATTACATCAGGTTAAATGAGAATACATTTTCTTCATATACAACATAATTTATGATGTTTTCTGTTGATCTCATGCTCTTAAACAACAGTTCCTAGTCCTATGTGAGAGGCCGCTGGAATGTTGTTGCTAAAAACCTATTTTGACTGTGCCTTTTATATTTCAATATTTATATTTGTGCAGGAGCAAATAGAATAACTTTGGAAGATTCAAACATCCTCCAACCAATGGGACTAACAGTCCTCGGAGATCACCTGTACTGGATAGATCGTCAGCAGCAGATGATTGAAAGAGTAGAAAAGACAAATGGTCTCCAAAGGACAAGAATTCAAGGGCGCATAGCCCACCTCACTGGCATTCATGCTGTTGAGGCTCTTGACATGAATGAGTTATGTAAGTTCCATTCATCCACTTTNNTAAGTTCCATTCTTCCCTTTTTTTTTTTTTTTTTTTTTTTTTTGTGTATTGGTTGTAATATGCTTTTGGAAACTTTTTAATGAAATATTAATAACCTCTCATTCTAAGAAAATGCAATAAAATTTAGATTTAATAACCTGCCAGCTAACCATTTTTTATAGATTTATTAATCAGTTTATTATCTAAGACAAGGCAGTTATAAACTTTTGGACATTGATCATCTATATCCACTTTTTTGACAGATTCATCTATTATAAAAAAAGAAATCACTTTTGAGGAAGATGACATTGGACCGGATTCACAAGTACGTGTTTTGGTAAGTTACGTGCCGATTTCTAAGTACTGCGCTAATGCGCACACGTAGTAAATATTTTACGCTATCTTTTAAGACCGCATGTGTGCAATCTACGCAATGAAGATAGAGCCAAATATTTACTACGTGTGCGCATTAGCGCTGCACTTCGAAATCGGCACGTAACTTACCAAAACACGTAATTGTGAATCCGGTCCATTATCTTTGTGGAACTGTGTCTCTGATGCAGGTCCACATAGCAGCAGAAATTCACTAGTATAGCCAGACATAGCCTCTGACAGATTCATTTATGTATTTTTCATAATGGAATAATATGTGAAATAATGGGGAGTACGATTTGGGGGACTGATCTTAGAAATTGAGATCATTTTCAGCTACTTCTGTTGATTACACCATCACATTGCTGCTCCTGTTAGAGAATGTGATTTTCAGCTGTTGCTTTCCTTGCAAATTAAGTATTACCAATGTTCTTCTGTAGTTTATGCAAGCAGCCTTTTATGTTTATAAATTATGGTTCAAAAGCCCACTTTTACTTTCCAATTTTTTTTATTATGTGGAGAATTGTAAGAAAACATAATATTATTATGCAGTAACTTTTATTTTTCAGCTGCTCATCCATGTTCTCGTGATAATGGAGGCTGTTCCCATATCTGCGTTGCCAAAGGGGATGGCACTCCTAGATGTTCTTGTCCTGTCCATCTTGTTCTCTTACAGAATCTATTAACATGTGGAGGTATGTTTTATGTGTTTAATAACAAATTTGTCTCTTCTCATTTAAATGAAGATTTTAAATTTTATGTTACTCTTTAAGTAACTGTTGAATCAATTCTGTCCATTTTACATATAGCTGTTATAGGAAACTAGATACTTTTGAGTATCTAGTATTTATACCGGGTGTTGGTCCCCGGTTAGAACAGTCCTATTTCGTTAGGGCCGTTTTCTACCAGGCAGTTCCGAACTATCTGGGTTATCATTTGCTTAAGCTTTAAGGCATAGCAATCGATCCCCGGAGCACCAAACATGGTACTCCAAAAGGTAAGTGCAAAACTAAGCCTAACCCTCCCTTCCTGGCAGCCTGATCCTAACCTTCCCTTCCTGGCAGCCTGACCCTAACCCTCCGTTGCCTGCAGCCTGATCCTAACCCTAAACCCCCCCTCTTTCCATGGCCCTAATCCAAACCCTTCTTTCCCCGTGGCCTAACACTAACCCGGCGGGTCTGGTGGCAAGTGCAGCGGCAACATTTTTAAATTTTTTTGCGAAAATGAGTGGGTGAGTATGCGATAGGCATAACTCATCCATTCTAAACCAAAAATTTTAAATTAGATGGGTATTCGAAATAGGGACAGTCGAAAAGGAACTTTTGGCTGTCCCTATTTCACGATACCATCTTTCTAAGCGGGAACTTCCACCGCTATATACCATGTCTGTATTGGATAAGAATCATGTCCATTAAGGCTCCAGCCTAAATGGTTGTAAATTCATTGCTTTTTGGAGTTTGAGTGATGGTCTCAATGTTACAAAAAAAAATTTGAGACGTTGAACTGCAAGGTTTTTTGTCTATGGAATTTCATAGCTTTTTATATAGTTATTATAACTGTTTTTATCCTTCGAAATATACACATTGTCATAGATACCTTGAACTTCTTATCACTCTGTTTTACCACTATACCAACCTGATATGTAGTCAGTCAGTCAGTCATATCCAGCATGTTACACAGACCACACTATGCCAGTATATGTACAGTCAGTGATACCCAACACATTACACTATCCCACTGTGTACATACATAAGACTAGCATAGTGTAAGGTCAGAGTGATATGTATAATGTATCAGTGTATTTAAATATGTAAGACTGGCCTAGTGTCAGAGCAGAGTGGGGTCTGTGTAATATTCTGGGTATCAGCAACTGTACATAAATGAGACTGGCAGAGTGTTGGGTTATTCACTAATATCAAGCAGAAAAAAACAAACCAAATTCTGTTCTGATATTATATCAAACTCATATATGTATAGACATAAATACACCTGCCACATGAGTTTCAATCCTTCCAACACTTTCCCTGGGCTTTCCTATTAGGCTCCACTTTTTCCTGTCCCTGAGCTTCCTTGTACCTGCCCAGTCAATGCTATGCCTTGGGACAATCTGGGATATGTGGAAGACACTCTATTTACACTGTGTCCCTCTCAACCCCAAAACACCCCCAGCCCACTAGGAGGAAAGTAATCTGGCTGATATCCCATCAGCACAAAAAAGAAAATCTATGCAGAGTAGTCAGCCACAAAGTATTCTGAGCAGAGTGCTCTCAGTTGACATGTGCAACAATATGTGCCAGATTTACAAAGACACTACTATTTTCCTAATAAGGAAACATGCTCTACAGACAGGTCAAAACTTTGGCTTAATATGCAAAACAAATTGGGAAAGATTAGGAAAAACATATATATTACTCTCAAGGGAAGGGAATAACATTGATTACCTTGTTACAATTGCACCTGTCAAGTGCAATGAGCCTAACAGTGAATCAGTATTAACCCATAGATTTATCCATTGTACTGTTGCTTTCTTTTGCACTATGTAAAGCAGAGTTTACTATAGAGCACCAAATTAAAGACATTGCAAACATTAAAAGTGAATCAATATGTTATTGTTTTGATACAGAGCCTCCCACCTGCTCTCCAGAACAGTTCACCTGTGCCACTGGTGAAATTGACTGCATTCCCTTGTCCTGGAGGTGTGATGGCTTCTCAGAATGTGAGGACAAAAGTGACGAGGCAAACTGCCCCTTGTGTTCTCCTAGCCAGTTCCAGTGTGAGAAAGGTCAATGTATTGATGCCCGCAAGAAGTGCAATGGAGAGTTTGATTGTCAGGACAAGTCAGACGAACTGGATTGTGAAAGTAAGAAGATTTTCTCATACACTGTCTGCATCATTAAAGTGTAGTGGATTTACATATAATTTAAAACAAATTATTGATAAAACAAAAAAAGCCATATTTTCAGAATGTCCCTTTTCAACACAAATGGATTAATTTGTGACATCATACAAATATAAATCCATATGTTGGAAGTGCAAATTAACCTAGGCTTTAAGAATGAGGTCCTACTTACTTGTGCATTAATAAACTCTAAAACTAATGATAAAAAAATATAAATAGTTAAATATATATGTTTATTCTATACTTACTATTGTAATTTGCCATTTAAATGTTTATGATGAATGCTTAAGTTGTATTAATGTAGTGGAGAACTAGTATTGTTCAGTCCAGCCCTTTTTATTTCTGACATATAGTATTGTTCATTCTTTATTTGGAAATGAGTTTTTGCTCTTCATGTATTGCAGCGATCTGCTTACCTAATCAGTTCCGCTGTGACAATGGTCGGTGTGTTATGACTAATCAGCTATGTGAGACCTTCGTGGACTGCAGTGACAACTCTGATGATAAGTGTGGTGAGTAGTGCAATTATTAAAATTTGTTGTACCATTTGGCTTATAGTAGCTCACCTTCTCATGTTTAATAGTCAGAGAGCCATTATAGTACAAGTTCAACAAACACAGCTGGGTACACACCGCATTAAATTTCAGAAGATGGAATGTATTTAAACAACATTACTAACAACTTAAGTCTCGATGAGCATGCCAATCCATGAATACACACTGACACGATTTACCAGCAACATTAGATTTTCTGCTTCCATAACCTGCTTATAAATATGCACAGCCACAAAATGCAGGAAGTAGATGTAGAATAGTTGCAAAGAAGGTCGGGATAACACTACTGACTTGAACAGAATCATGACATCCTTGATCAGTAAAATTCGAGCTTTCCAAAAATTAAACCCATCGATACAATGCCCTTTAAAATTATTTTAGAGCATTGATGTATTGTACACTGAAAAAATGTGGATGGAAACTCTGCCCAATAATTGTGTCAAAAACCTGCAGTGTGTACCCAGATTTACTTAGGAGAAGTCGGTAGGATATAGTTTAATTTAACTATATTCTCCAATGTGTCTGTTCAATAGGTATAGCTGTACATTGAATCGCAACATGAATTAGGTTAGCCATATTTTGTCAAGCGTTATCTGTTGTTTTAACAAATTAGTGTTGCAGAGCTTCTCACAGTGTAATGTTTTCACTTCAGAGCTGAATAAGTCCCAATCTGAGGAGACCCCTTCACACAGCAATGCAATATTGCCAGTGATTGGCATTATTCTGTCTGTCTTTGTGTTTGGCGGGGTATATTTCGTGTGCCAGAGAGTTGTTTGCCAAAGGTACACTGGACCGAATGGACCTTTCCCTCATGAATACATCAGTGGAACACCTCATGTCCCACTTAATTTCATAACAAGTAGATCTGCTCAGCCTGGGACCTACACTGGTAAGAATTACATTGAACAATCTGGGACACATTGAGGCCCTAGGCTTCTATTAAACTATTTACTTCATTGAAAGAAACGCATCTTGATTAAAGGGAAATGTTATTTACTATATACTTTGTCTTCATATTTACAATTAAGTGTTCCTAGTCTTAGCTTAAGCTGTATCCCTCTATGACTTCCTTCTGGATATTAATTATAATTGTCTCTATTTATGCAGCATCTGGTACTAGAAATCTTACTTCTTCCTTGGGTCAGTTGTCTCAGATGTGTTTTTGATTATAGCTTCTACCATGGGGGATAAGTTAATAACAGGTCTTTTGTGGTAAACATCTATATAGGAACTCTTGTAATTATGTGCTGGAAGGGACTCTGCTTGTGTAGCTCCTAAAGAATCTGCCATGGCAGCTGGAAAGCAGGACTATAGGATCAGCTGAAACGTGATACAATAAAATGTAAAGCATTTAGTCATATGGATTACTCCACTAAGCTTTAAATGCTGTCTGGGCCTTCGTTTCAGATACATTGTTTGACACAAACTTTTTATTTATTTTCATTGTGTTCTAATCAAATTACACTTACTTTGAGGACAATTAAAATTGCATATTCTGTTATAGGGGCATATGTCCAATAATGGGATTCAGTTGCTGGTACGAACAGCCAGTTTTAGGCAACAATACAGCCGAAAGTTTCATTTTGGCTGTACCGTTGTTAGTGCTTTTCTATACAGACACTTTCCACAAGGTACCCGTTCTGGTTAAGGTTAGGCTCCAGAGACAATGATGGTTAGGTTAGGCTGAGAACGAGGATGGCTAGGGGAGGGTCAGGGGTCCTGCATTATATAGCGCCCTATTATGGAGGTTATATTAATGCATTAAACTTTAAACACAATTAAGGAGGAATAAAAAGCATTATTAAGGAGCATACAGAGCCCTATTATGGTAGATAATTTCATCACAATTAGGAAGTAAGGAAGGACTATCTTTGGGGCAAATACATTAGTCCTTCTTAATTGTAATTCTATTATACCAGTAATAACGCAGTCCCATTTCCATGCTCCTACTGAAAACATAAACTTAAATATAGACTTGTTTTTTTTTTAACCTTATTTTATTTCCCGGGTTTTCTCTTGCACAGAGACAGGCTCCCTGCAGCATGCCACTGACGTCATGTCAGAATAGCAATGCTGGGTGCATGTCTCCAAAGAATCAGGCATTGCCTGGCCTGCCATTGCAGAGTGTTGTTAGTAGTGGTGGGCTTGGTACTGTCTGTGTCCATGCACCAGCTCTGCTGCACCACTGGGATGGCCAGTATTGATTAGATAGATGTTTTATGTTAAACACTTCACATCCAATACAATATCTTTGATTTATAAGAATATAATATTCATTGTTGTCTTTTCTTCTTGTTCTTTTCTATTCAGGTATACCTTGTGGAAAGCAAATGATTAGTAGTTTGAGTATTATAGGGGGTGGCAGTAGTGGTGCACCATTATACGATCGGAATCATGTGACCGGAGCTTCGTCTAGCAGTTCTTCTAGTACCAAGGCTACACTATACCCTCAGGTGAGACTGCTAGTTACTACAAACACCAATTTGCTCCTGATTTTAAATTTTGTACTTTTCAAAAAAATAAAAATTTATAGCACTAAAATACATTATAGAATTAAATGGAAAGGTTTGTTTTATTACTTGAGTAGCTTTTTGTTGCTGTAACAAACTTTTTGCAGTATGGTAATGTGTGTGGTATAAAATTATTGTTACTTAAAACTTTTGTGGCAGTTGCTTAGGACAGTGCACAAAATCATTAACTTTTTTGTTTCAATACCATATTGACCAACATCCTGCGTATAAATACACCAAGTGTAGGTAGTAAGAAGGAATCTATTTTTCATTTTGCTGCACCTTCATTGCAAGCTGTTTTGGTTAGAATGTGTAGCTAGGTGGTCTTTTAGATATTGGCACAAGAAAACCTCCTACTGCTGAGTGAGAGAGATAACAACATCCAAACACAGATGAAGCCAATAAGACAGCTGGAGAATTCCAAGACTGTGATGGCACTGGAAAATAGTTTCTTATGTATTAATCAAAGCACAGTGACAGATGAAAGGCATTGGCAAATCTTTCTGTCCATCACTATGTGAAATCAAGATCTATGGCTAATCATTCCAAGGAAACTATGTTCAGCAGATCACAATCCCTTATCATTTTGAGGACAATGGAGTTAATGTGCTTTATAAAACAACATATTTATCATTAGTCTGATAATGCAGACGTGCTGTTGCTCTTTAAATTAAATTCTTTTTTTGTTTTCTACCTGTGTTGATATGTAAAGTTACATTGATATAATGTATTATTTGCACATTAGAAACGTTGCATGAAAATTTGTGGGAACACGTTTACTAGTTAATGTAATGAGAAATATTGACTAATGTAATGCCTCTTTTCAGATTTTGAATCCACCTCCATCACCAGCTACAGATCGGTCCTTATACAACACTGAAGTGTTCTACTCCTCAAACAGTCCATCCACTACTAGATCTTACAGGTGGGCTTCTTACTGCTGTCTGTAATGTTTGTTTTTAGTGTTCATACAAGATACTGCACAGTTACAACCAAATGTAAACCTTGTACTACTACAGTATGGGTATAAGTAGTGTCTAAATCTGGCTATTCACTAGGGCGATTATCGGTCCCAGCAGGGGATGGGCTGATAAACGGGACGATTTCCCGCTAGGGAAATGTCCTGTTATCAACATCATACACCTCTCCTGCTGGGACCGATGATCCTAGCAGAAGAGGGAGGGCGCAGCGCTCTATGCTGCTGCTGCTTTATATCTATGTACAAAGCTGCTCTGACAGCTGTGAAGGTATACTTTAAAGCTGTCAGAGCAGCATAGTACATAGATATACAGCAGCGGCTATTGCAGGCAGTAATACAGATAAGAATCAGCCGAAGCCGCGCTTCACACAGCGCGGTTTCGGCTGATCCCTGTCTGTACTACTCCTGCAATAACTGCTGCTGTGTATCTATGTACTATGCTGCTTTGACAGCTGTAAAGTATACCTTCAAAGCTGTCAGAGCAGCTTTGTATATAGATATAAAGCAGCAGCAGCCTTGAAGAGTAGGGAGCCATTCAGCTTGCTGATTGGCTCCCTTAAAATATCGGGCACTTTCTCCCGATTTAAATCAAATAATTGCACCAGAGCGTTTTTGGTGCGTTTTATTTGGCATTTCAAAAATTGATCTGGACCATACAGTAAAGCGATTTGCCCGATTTGGGTGATCGGGACGATAATCGCTCTAGTGTATGGCCAGCTTTAGTGTACTCAGCATGCAATCAGTTGGTAAAAAAACAGATTTAGACTTCCAACAATTAGAACAATTCCCTGCAATTAGATCATAAATCCCCAAATCTTGCTATCTGCACAAGCGCACGTATCTAAGTGATGCGATTTGTAAGCAATGTGCTTGTTTAGACATCTGTCCAATGACACTTCTGAGATGGGATGCACTCACAAGTGGGTTGGGCTTAGTGTTACAATATAGAGTATAGGTTTGTTATTGGATTGCGTGCTAATAAAGACTTTCCATCCGCTGCAATTTTAAACTCATATGCTTGCATGGATGCGTGGATACAGACGGATCCAATAACGGTTCTCTGCGTTGATCACATTGTAGCAAAACATGCGTCGTTGATATGGTCCTCTGTGACTATTTGAATCTTCTCCCATGATGTCATGTTTAAGCTGTTTCCAAAGTAAATACACCTATGTTGTGTGGTTCTGCAATTTGCTATTATATTTCTAAACTAGAGCTCCATTGCGAAGACTAAAGAGTCATAACAGCGAATTTGTCTAGCGCAGGCCATGCTTCAAAACCTGAATATCTGTGCAAGAAGAGCATGATATGGAATTGATTGGAGAAACAGTTCAAAAGAAAACCCTTCTACAAAAAACTACATGTGCAGGGGAATCCTCCATGCTATGTGTAGGAAGACCCAAAATATCAAACAGCGATCAAGATGTATCCACTGTTTACATAATCCACTGATGCATTTTAATGTGAACTAATTTTTAGTCTAAGGAATGTTGGCAGTCCTAAGTGTGGTACCAAATTGTGTTTTCATAGTTTAGGGTATAACATAACTTGGACACAATACTTAATATACTGAATATGTCTTGTTTTGTTGCAGACCCTATCTTATTAGAGGAATTGCTCCTCCAACAACACCATGCAGCACAGATGTGTGTGACAGCGATTACACAACAAGCAGATGGAAAGCTAATAAATATTACATGGATTTGAATTCTGATTCAGATCCTTATCCACCTCCTCCCACTCCAAGGAGTCAATACATGTCAGCTGAAGAGAGCTGTCCCCCATCGCCAACCACAGAACGAAGTTACTTCCATCTTTACCCCCCTCCCCCTTCACCGTGTACAGACTCCTCATGACCCCAAGCAGAAGGATCCTGACCCTTTAATGTGTAAATATTTTTAAATATGAACAAAAGAACAAATATATAAATATATATTTTATGATTTTAAAGATAATACTGATTCTTGTTTTTATAAAAAAAAAGTCAAAAAGAAGCAAGCAAAAATAAATGTGAATACAATGGGTTGAGAGAGACTGTGAAAATTGTACAGTGAAAAAAATATTTATATATATATATTTTTTGTATTTAAGTGCCCTGTTAACAATGAATGAAGTGATGTACTACGCTTCCTTTGCCACAAGGTTATGATAGAGCCGGCATTTTTTTTTGGTTTCTGAAGCTCTGCCTCTTAATGAAGTATTTGGAATTTTCATGTAGGTTGGACACAAAATAGCTGACTTGCTAACCAATAAAAAAATTATAATATTGGTCCGGATTCACAGAGTATTCATCTTGCATACGTTGGTTTAAGAATTGAGTTACTACACATGCATAGTAGCTTATTTAAAGCTACGTACCATTTCTGTACATAGATTGTGTAAGCGTGGTCTGCAATCTACGTACAGAAATGGTATGTAGATAGCGTAGCATGCGTAGTAACTCAATTCTTAAACCAACGTATGTAAGACGAAAACTACGTAACTGAATCCCGACCAATAATCCTACACATAAAAAAAAATAGGTGTACACAAATCAATGGCATTGGCTTCCAATTCCTTAGCCCCTAGTCATAGGACCAAGTGATGTTGGATTACCTAAATGGGGTACCATTATACCTCTTTAGTATTGGCTTAGTTACATTTAATATGTTAGCCAAATGACCTGAGATGTTTATCTTTACATGCTAAATTGCAATGCAGGTTTAGTAATTTCACTACACCTATGGAGATTTGTTATTTGTGTAAGCCACTTGTGCAGTGTGCATAAAAGAAAACGTATGGTAGAATTTGTGTGTTTATTACTCTTATGTGCCAGCTACATTCCATTCTGCTGCATTATGCACCTACTGCTCATTGTGCATGAACAGGCTTGAACACACTAAATGTACATGAATTCACTAAATGTGTCTGCAGTGTATTTCATGTAAAACTAAAGAAGTTTACTGCATTTTTTTTAGTTCATTATGATTTTTAGCAAAAATCCCTTTTCATGGATGCGAGATAACTACTGCTTACTTAATTGTTTCCATTATCTCTGTCCCTCTTTCCATCTTTCAATGTACAATCTATATGAAATTATGGTTCACTTGGCACAATTACATAAGAAAGTGAGAAACTGATGCACACCTATGCAAAATGCTAATTTTTTTTCCACTCCCAAGAAGTGAAAGACAACCAAATTTTGCAGCTGTGCATAAACAGGTCTTTTTTTCAGCCTTTACCCCTTATCCAGACTTCTGCATTGCCTCCAATTTAATTGAGAATGGCATGGATCATTTAAAGAAGGTGAATATAAGGAGTCTGTCTGTTTGAGGGAAGCGGTGTATACTGTGGGCTCCTGACTATGAGCAGAGCCTGATGTCTGGATCCGCTTCTTAGTGGCTTAATCTGGCTACTGGAAATGTTGCATTTGCAAGTGTTTTCTGTTGCTGTTGTATAGTAAGCTATTGTAAGAAGAAGGCAAACATTGAATCGCACAGTCACAAAACTGTTTAGACAAAGGTGAAACATGTTAAGATAACCCCAATCATAGGGGTGAGATGCTACCTTTAAGGGACCCCAAAAGTACAAATCTAAATACACAAAAAATGGTCTGAGAGGACCAAAAACCACATAAGCCCTTTTACAGGTGCACACCAGGATGCTCTAGCAACTAAAATAAACATACGATATAACTTTTATTAGTATTACAGATAAAATACAATAATGCAAAGGCGAAATATTACAAAAAACATTTAAAATACCGTCTCAAGATAGCAGTGAGTGTGATATAACCACCTAGTCTGGTGGTACCTTTAAATATAATTTATAATTCCACCTACAGTCACTGAATCCAATAATCCATTAATATATGTATAGTAAACAATAGACACTCGCATTTAAGAAAGGTAACCCTAATATATACACATGAAAAGTGTTCCTTCCCTCATTTAATAAGATATATGTTAAATGAACCTGACAAAGTGACTGCCGCCTCACGGCGGAGCTTTGCCCCTCACAAGAGGGGTATACCCCGTCCTCCTTAAGTTGTCATGTTAAACTTTAATTTTAAAAGAAACAGATATAGTATCTGCTACTTGAAACAAAGTAACCAAATATGTTCTTTATATGTTGATTATTGCAGCTATCTGGACTTCCAAATATAACAGAATGTGATATAGAAGTGTTCTATTAATAAGACAGAAAATATATTGTGAACAGATTGTAATCAAAGTGCAGACACTACCTATTTTTGTAATCCGTATCAGTGGTCGAAGTGGAAATATAGAAGTGGCGGTATAAAAATCTAGAAATAATAAAAAGTGAATGGAGATTTTTAGCTTTTTTTTTTTTATTAAATCCGTGGGAGATGTGACGGAATGGCAAACCCTGTATACCCCCTCACTTACCAGCCCTGATCTGTATTATGTAAACCACACTAAACTAATATTTAGTTATCCTCAAGCCCTGTAATCCATATGATAATCGGGTACAGTCAGATCAGTTATGATAGGCAACGTTAGCAGATGACCTTCGGTGTTACTTATATGAAAGTCTGGATTCTTGGCACCACATCCACTAGATCTGGGAAAATCACCTGAAGCGATCACCACTCTAACCATTTAGCATTGGCCAGATTATATTTGTGTCTATAGCCTGATTCTTCAACCTGTTGTTATTTTTCATATGTAGCAGGCATTTGTTTCTACTCTTAAAATACTTATTTTCTACTTCATTGAACAGCACTTCATAAAAATGTATATTTTGTATTGTAAAAAGAAAAAAATATTTTCACAGGAATACTGAACTTTAAAAATTATTTATTTTGCTTGCAGTATGCTTTTAGTTGTTTGTTTTGGATGATTTCCATGTTATTCTGTAGATAATATAGCATATTAACTTTAAAAGCTGTATTTAATTAAAATTGGTCAGACCTCTTTCTCACTTAAAAAAAACCCAAAAAAAAAACCCAAACCCACATCTCCCACTTTGTTATTTGGAAGTATCTCATTAGTACATACATGCCAGTGGAGCTGAATGCAATTCAGCAGAAGTATTTTTCATATGTAAAAGAAAAGATCCCATAGTCAAGTCTTCATTTGATGATCCAGAATATTTTTCTTATGAGCAAATGTCTTGATATGCAGTAATTAAGTGACAGCCTGGTTTTCTAGGAGGAAAGCAAGCTGGTAACTGCATC
The DNA here is from genome assembly GCA_011038615.1 of Limnodynastes dumerilii. Lineage (NCBI taxonomy): Eukaryota > Metazoa > Chordata > Amphibia > Anura > Limnodynastidae > Limnodynastes > Limnodynastes dumerilii. Next base: position 7,617 of record WWET01002823.1, on the reverse strand, counting down.
ATAGAAACCATTGTTAAGTCACATGCAGCACAGTCAGAGCTGTATCATAGCATCTATCTTCTATTTTGACCTGAAGAATTAAGTTTAGAAATAATTCTTACTCAAATATATGCCTAATCAGGCTATGTTTAACTTCGGTGCACAATCAATGGACCATTATTATTTTTAAAAGATTGGCTAATTTAGTATTTGTCATTAACATACTGATTTTATTTTGCACATTGGATCATCACGTTGGACATTTTTCCATAAATAAAAAATGCAGAAATACTGTTTAACTGTTCTGTAACTGCTTTCATGAACATTTTCTCCTTTTAGCTGTGCTATTGTGATCATTCAGTTTACAATGTACATTTGAGCAGAGTACTGTATCAATGCTTTAACAAAATACAGCCCTGTTTTCCTATTGATTATGGCTTTGTGTGTTTCTGCAAGCATAATTGAATACTTGACATGGCACTTTTGTTTCACTACAATTTTACATTGACTTAACTCCAAAAATTCTCATAAGGGATCAACCAATTAAATTGAAGAATTGTTTTATGTTTTAATAAAAATTAAATAGTATTAGTGTGCCTTTATTACTTAACACCTATAATTAATGATTTTTAACCTTGTACTCTCCTGTTTGTTTTCCAAATTCCTCTAGGTATGTATCATGCAGTTTAACTGCCAATAAGAACTGAGCACACCTTGCTAATGCATGTTAATATTATGAATGATTTGGTAACATTTATTTTTTAAGATGAAGTAATTGCAATTTAAGACATGTGCACCATAAAGCGTTCTTTTTATACCACTTTGCAGTTATGTGTTTTCTGTTTCTTCCCTTATAAGTATAGCTGAGTTGTTTGCTGCTATATGCCACTTAGCACTAAAGGGGTAATTCAATGATTTGACCCAAGTCACCTGTGTTGCTTTGAAGCTGGCTACAAATAGGTGTCATACGAAATGTAGCGATTTGTGTTAGACAATTAGCAGTAGTTTTGATTTGTTTTCAGTTCCTTGAACGTTTGAACTGAACAATAATTTTCATGAAATGAGCGGACCTCTTTTTCATTTAAATTGATGGAGTCCTGAACGGTAAACTAAAAGTGCACATGCATTATTAATACCGTTTTGGTTTATTCAACTCCACCCTACTGGATTCCAGAAGAATACATGAAAAGCACATCAAAAACACTGTACTATTGATGTGTTAAGCAGGCTTCACTGAATTAAATACACTCCAGCAAGTATTTTCCTCTACTTCCTTGCTCAATGCAAACTTTTTTTTTTACACGCAAAGGCAGGTTACACAAGTCACAAGTTCCATTATAGGAAACAAAATTCATACATCCAACTTGTTTTAACTATAAAATTTGTGAAGTAACAAAACAATCTTAAATTTAATGAACTTTTTTTTTTTATCAGTTTATACAAAATCAGAAACTTCTGCACATACTGCTCTTTCCATATATTTTGAGAGAGAGAGAGAGTGTGTGAGAGAGAGAGTGTGTGTGAGAGAGAGAGAGAGAGGGAGGGAGAGAGAGTGTGAGAGAGAGAGAGAGAGAGAGAGAGAGGGGGGGGTGAATATTTTTACTGATTAGTGAGAGGAGATTTGGGAGAGTGACTGAATGGGGAGGACAAGAGAATGTGACAAGGACACAGGGTGAGAGAGACAGAAGGCAGAATGCGTTAGGAAGAGAACGGGTCTCTATGTAAACACGTCTGTCCTTCCTGCCTACTACATCCACCACTTCACACACACACACACACACACACACAGACACACACACACACTACAATTCACTATAAACAGAATACAATTTAGGAAGGTGTCATATCATATCACATCATATGCATGCCTCATTTTCAGATCAAAATATGTCTGTAAGTAATTCTGTTTCATATTATGTTGCTGTAAAGTGTAACTTTTGCACTTAGACATCTGTATAAACTGTTTTGTTTGTAAAATAATATTCAATTCTGGTCGCTATGGCAACAATAACTAATGTGGTTGTATCATTGTACTTTAGTGCCTACAAGTTAACTGGCGGCATTCTGAACATTGCGCTAACATACTACACCCACAATATTAAACCTATCAATTCATCTGGAAATAGTGAAAACACAGAGACTGCACTTTATACCATTGTAATGACATTTTGTTTCTCTCATTTGATAAACTGCATTATGTAGGTTCTAGCCACAAAATGTTTACCACTACTGTGTATAAGCACTTTTGCTATTGGTGGTCGTGGTGGGGTTATTTGTTTTTAGCACATATCACTCTATCACAAAAAGAGTTTCCAGCATTTTGCTGGCTTCATTAGACGAGTCAGTGGTATGTTTGGCGATAGAGCAATAAGCGCCATTTGATTAAAAATAATCTCTACCAGGCAATATGGAGTCAGACCAGGGCACAAATAGAATCATGTTTGTGAATGAGATATCTGTGGGGTGCCTAGAATGTGTTACCTCTAGGGATGAGCTGAATCGGAGCATGAAAGATTGTAACGACTTGAATAGAAAAAAGCAGTAATGAAATTCTCTCCTGTTTTCTTATAGTTGCTTAACCAGTTATTGTCCTGTAAAGCTATCTATAGGTGCCACACATACTCCTATTTTACATAAATCTGTGCCCGGAGGAACTTGAGGGTTCCTTAAATACCAAGGGCCACATAGTACACATGACTGAGGAGATGCAGGCCTATCTCGCAGCTGATGGATCCCATAGACTTTCAAAAATTAAATGCACCTCTTGTTACATCTTGTGAATGAGTAATAACCTATCTCATCCGTAGGGGCAGTCTTAGGGCCAGATTTATTAAGCTGCAGGAAATGAAAAGTGCAGTTACCCATAGAAACCAATAGAGGTTACCTCTAATCCAGTCCGTATAGCTATCCAATTTATAGCGGTCGATGAGAGCCGTATCAATAATCCCACATGAATAGAGCCTCAGCTCCCTGCAGCTTCAGCCAGGAATACAGACAGCCGAATAAGAGTCGCGTGGCCCGTTTTTTTCTATTTAACTGATAATTGTAACTTGCTATTTGCAATGATTCCACTGCAATAGTATAAGTGCTAGTATGTTTATAGTGTGGCAAATTTTGGGTCAGCAATGAACAGGTTAACGGTTAACACCACAGCTGACCCAATCTTACTTTGGATAAAAGACACTTCCCTGCTAGGGAAATCTTCTTACCTTCTGATGAAATCATCCCAGGTGATGATGAAACGCGTCAAGGCTTTCATTTGATGTGTCATTTGCCTCAGAACTCGTGCGATTATACTGCACCATCTACCGCTATCTCCATTCAATTGCTACCAAGTTGTCACGCAGCCAGTGTGAACAGCTACGGATACGGCAGGACCCGACAGGAGCCGTGCACAACCGAGGGTATAACCCCGGAGGACTGCCGTAACGGGCCACGCGACTCTTATTCGGCTGTCTGTATTCCTGGCTGAAGCTGCAGGGAGCTGAGGCTCTATTCATGTGGGATTATTGATACGGCTCTCATCGACCGCTATAAATTGGATAGCTATACGGACTGGATTAGAGGTAACCTCTATAATACCGGTATTATCTGCAATATGAACTGCAAAAAATTGTGTCTGCACATCCTCGAGTCGGTATCAAAAAATATATAAACTGAGGACTTAAGGCCACTGAGGGGTGATTACCCTAAAAATCTATACCTGTACAGCTGGGCCACTTACAACTTAATACAGCTGCTTGCCCATATATCCTCTTTCTAATCCCAAGGGTATTGACATCCAGATTACTACGGTGGCAATTAGAGGACCTTGCACACTTACAATCTTACCAGCAAGGAATTTTAACAAAACACCTATAGCTCCTATTTGGTCTAAAGGAGAAGACCTTATATCACATTATATATCGATGGTTCCATTGTATTCTGAGGCATTTGTTTTTATTGTATTCCTAAAGCCTGTAGTTGTCTGATCAACAACTAACAGGAATATTAGGTTCACATCATTTAATAACAATTGTTTTTATTAATTTGTAATAAATGTAAACTTATTTTATATATATATATTTATATATCCCAAGCGCTGTTTTCTGTTTATTTCGACTTTTGATATTGTGGGATAACCTCTCCCTCCCTACAGCTGCTGGGATTATTTTTATGTATGTAAACCAATATTTTGCCACACTATTTTCCTTATCTTTAGCAGCGCGGTCACACATTCTGTTTTTTTGTTCCTAGTGAGAAAGCCACCACTGGGCTGGAGTTTCCAGTGAAAGTTGTGTCCGTAATTGAAGCATCAGACTAGATTAATTCAATAATACTCTAGAACACTTATTGATTCAGATGTTACAAATGTATTGTCAAACTTATACATATAAGATCGAAAGCTATAGTGAGCCAAATCACAATTCATTTATGTGAGATCTTGATTATGGGATAAGGTAAAGAATCGGTAAAAAAATAAATACTGATTTTTATTACAAATATGTAAGGAAAAATGCAATATGACAATGTAATAAATAGTCTATATGCTTTAAACAACATCGTTAGAGTAAAACAAATCACTATACAGAAGGCAGAAACTGAATGTTACAGTGAATTGTGTAAGCTTATAAGAAGGGCTGATGCTACAAAAATTTATAAAAGAGTTGGTAAGCCTGTAGGGTAAAAACAAGCATTAAAGGGATTATTAAACATCGAGGAATAGAAAAAAATGAACCATCTTAAATGTAAATGAAAATTAAAACAAAGCATGTGCAGAAAACAATAATGTTGTAGTGGTGGAGAAATGGTTATATGTCAGGCCAATCCAAGTTGTTATAGAGAGGAAGATTATAATCCATTTTAGAGGAGTTTTTACAGGTAAACAGAAGAGAGCCTGTAGCGAATGAAATAGACAAGGAAAATTGCAAAAAAATTACTATTTTTTAAAAGGTAATCTCTCCCAAGTAAGACATACTGTAGGCAACTGCAACCCTTTACTGTCTCAGCTTTTGAAAGGTTTTGGGTAATCAATTTATAAAGCTGTTGGTTATTTATTGTAATGTGGATACACCGATGTGGGAGACACCCCTGGAACAGCTGATGCCAAACAGGTGTTTGACCTCAGGTGTTTATACTTGTTATTTTCTTCAGTTCCTATTCTTTATTGTAATATGTTATAAACAAATAATTTTCTTTTAACTTATCAACATATCTTTTTATGTCTTGAAATAAATAAATTATTTTATTGTTCTCATACCAGCGCTCTATTTATTTAGATTTATTTCTGACCACATTTGTGAGGAAAAATGACTGTCATTTTAAGAGCTGCGGTTTGGAGACAATGGGCCGTATGCAGAGCTCTGGCCGCATTGCATATGTGGCCGGAGATGAAGTTAAGTAAATAGAGGGGTCCCTTAATGGTTTCGGGAATCTCAATAAAGCGAAAGGTTATTACTTCTGCTCATTGCGTCCATGCGGATTTTCTGGACTGTTTGGTAAATGATAGCTTGAATCTGCTCTGGATAACACCTCTACTTTTCTCTTTAGATTTGATAAATCTACCCTATGATTAAAATACATTTATCATATTCTTCCCATACCATATACTATATAAAGTTTTTATTTTTAATATTATAAACTCATAGCATCTCATAAAGTGGTGGGAGTCCCCAGCAAGAATGATACCTTTTAGAAATAGAGACAGCCGAAAGTTCTTTTTCACCTGTCTTTATTTTGAATAGGCAGCCATTTTCACTTTTTTTTTCAGAATGGGTGAGTGTCCATTGGCATACTCACCCATTAATTTTCGGAAGTGGTGCCCGCCGGATCTGTCGCACCCACTGGACCCCAGAAAAGGTGAGTAACCTTAAGGGCATTCTCAGCGGGGACCCACACCTCTCATAAAGATATACATATGTTTTGACATTCTGGTTATACATTTTAAAATAATTTATGTTTTATTCTTAAGTTTTTAAACGCTTCTCTCTTTATTTTTTATAGTATGAACTATGTTAATTTTAATTGTGTAAAGAGATTTTAAGCTTAACAATTGACAGGCTTTATAAGGTTTACAATATACACAATCATAATTTCTTCACAAATACCCACTGTCTTTTATTTCTTCTTGTGTTTCTTTAACTTCTACAAGATGTCTATTTAAACTCTTTCCTCTCTCTCTATGTGCATCCTCAGTCCACATACTATTAAATTAAGTGGGAGCTGTAGACATAGCTTATCTAGATTTTAGTAAGGCTTTTGACACTGTGCCACATTGCAGACTGATAAATAAACTGGAAAGTTTGGGATTGGATTTAAAGATAGTTGCATGGATACAATCTTCGTTACAGGATAGACAACAGAGGATTGTAATAAATGGAATCCCATCTGAGGGTGGTAAGGTAACCAGTAGGGTACTCCAGGGTTCTATACTTGGACCAGTGCTATGTTATATCATTATAGGTGATAATTCCTGTGGTATCGAAGGTAAAATATGCCTATTTGCAGATTACACAAAGATATGTACATGCCAGGAGGGGCACACCAAATGAGTGATCTAGGTAGACTGGAGGAATGGTTACGGGTATGGCAACTGCAGTTTAATGCCAAAAAATACAAAATCATGCACTTAGGGCACCAAAACTCAAAAGCTCAATATATCCTTAATGGCACTACATTAGAAACAACTGAGGAGGAAAGGGATCCAGGAGTCATTATTTCATGTGACTTAAAGGTAGCCAAGCAATGTAATAAAGCAATGAGAAAGACAAGTAGGATGCTTGGTTGCATAGGGAGGGGAATTAGTAGCATAAAGAGAGAAGTAGTGATGCCACTTTATAGATCATTGGTAAGACCTCACTTAGAATACTGTGTTCAGTTCTGGAGGCCATATCTCCAGAAAGACATAAATACACTAGAGACTGTGCATAGAAGAACAAGTAAAATGGTCCATGGCCTGTGTCACCCAACATACAAAGAAAGACTAGAGGAACTAAACATGTATAGCTTGGAGCAGAGTAGGGAGAGGGGGGACATGATAGCAGTTTTCAAATATATCAAGGGTTGTGATCGGCTAGAGGAGGGCATAGTTCAAAGGAAGAGGTGTAATAGAACAGGAGGGCATGAATATAAACTGGAGGGTGGTAGATTCAGAGGAAATGTGCGGAAAAATTACTTTACTGAAAGGGTGCTAGATAAATGGAATAGCCTCCCATCTAAGGTGGTTGAGGCCAGTGGCGGATTGCCAATAGGCCTTACCGGGAAGTTTCCCGGTAGGCCGGTACCCTCCTGAGGCCGCCTGGATGCCGCATCATCAGCACGTGTTTTTTTTTTTTTTTTT
>WWET01002822.1:209086-220970 GCA_011038615.1 Limnodynastes dumerilii | reverse complement strand
CTCACTGTCTGAAATGATACCTTTCCTCAAATATTTAGAAAGTAAAAGTTCTAGAGCTTTAGAGAACGTCTCAGTGGGGTCACCAGGTAATTTTCTGTAGGTAAGGGTATCTTTTAACTGTCTGTCAAGTTCTTTTTTGTATTCTTTCCTATTAAGTACAACAATCCCCCCTCCTTTGTCCGCTGGTTTCACTATAATATTCACTAAAATGAGACAGATAAAAATGCACAAAAAAAGAGAGATAGAGGTAGGATCCGCATACACCTTTATGCTGCTAGCAATACCTCCTGGGGAAGTCTCACTCCCCAAAAAATTTAAACAAATCTAGGAAGTGGAGGAAATAATAAGCGACATTTTTTGGGGAGTGAGACTTCCCCAGGAGCTATTGCTAGCAGTATAAAGGTGTATGCGCATCCTACCTCTATCTCTCTTTTTTTGTGCATTTTTATCTGTCTCATTTTAGAGGTATTCTGCAGCATTTTTTATCATCAGAGATTTTTATTTATTTTATTTATTCATCTATATTTATATTTTATATTTGAATTTATTGTGGTACGTTGTAATTTATATTCAATATGTTTTCGGTAAGAGAAAGAAGATCAGAAAGACTTATTGAAATATTGCAGGATGATGAGGATTATACCAAATGGGAAAATCAGGATCTGAAATATATTATGAGAAAACTAGAAAAACTACTTCTTCAAGAAAGTAAGCTGTGGCGAGAAGCCGCCACACTAGAAAGATATGTAGTAGAAGAAATCATACCTGTGGGGCTGGTTGCCAAAAAAAAGTTCATCCTTTGAATCAGAGGATGAACGTTTGAACAAGATTGGCATAAAATATTAAAAGCCTGTTCTATTTCATTAATGAAACTAATCATACAAGATAGGAAAACCCAACTAAAAATCATTGAGGAACAGATCAACACACTTAGGGAATTAATTGTACCTTTCAAAGATTTAGAAGATTACAAAGAAATGGAAGCAGCAATCCTTTGGAAGAATGGAAGAAGAAATCATAATGAAAAAAAAGAGGTAAATTAAGGAGAGATGGGATAGAAAGATCAGACTCAGAAAAAAGGGATGTAGATGATAGATTGCAATCCAAATCTTTGGATCCCAATGGCAAAAAGAAGAACAATCAGAAAGTGGAGAATATTAAAAAAGATATTAAAAAAGGTATACCTATAAATAATTCCACATCCCACCCCCACCAAAAATCTTTGAATAATGGTAAAGGTCATCAAGAATCCGGAAATAATAAACAACAAAAAGTTAAAGATCATACATCAAATAAAAAGGAGGGACTAAAGGAGAAACACAAACATTATCAATCCAGATCACGATCTAGGGACAAAAGGGATGATAATCGAAAGGAAAAGATCATTACAGATCTGGAGGGAATGGAAGAAGTAGAAGTAGGGAATACAGAGATCACAAAAGTCATTGGGAGCATAAATGAAGTAGAAGTAGAACATATAGAGACCACTATGAGAATCAGGACAATAGAAGGGAATATAGTAGGAACTATAGAGATCATAGAGATTCCCATAGAGACAGAAGAGATGGATATGAGGAAAGATTCCAAGATTTAAAAGAGGAAACTTTATTGAATCTTTTGAGAAAATGGTGATTGAGGATGTTCAGCAATTTATTGTAAAAAAGAAACAGGTAGACAAAAAGAATAATTTATCGAAAGAAGAAATAAAAGCCCTTAAAGAACTTCAGCAAAATAAAAATATTATAGTGAAACCAGCGGACAAAGGAGGGGGGGGATTTTTGTACTTAATAGGAAAGAATACAAAGAAGAACTTGACAGACAGTTAAAAGACACCCTTACCTATAGAAAATTACCCGGTGACCCCACTGAGAAGTTCTCTAAAGCTCTAGAACTTTTACTTTCTAAATATTTGAGGAAAGGTATCATTTCCGACAGTGAGAAGAATTTTCTCTTTGTTTCTGAACCAGTTACCCCAGTCATTTACACCCTACCCAAAGTACACAAAAGTGTCCATCAACCCCCAGAAAGACCCATTGTGGCAGGCACAGGATCATTAACGTCCAATTTATCGCTTTTTATGGATAGACACCTCCAACCTCTTATGAAATTTGTTAAGTCCTTTTTAAAAGATACTACAGATGTTTTAAATATTATACAGGATACCACATGGAAAGATGGATACAAAATGGTTACAGCAAATGTTTCCTCATTGTATACCATCATCTCACACTCTGATGGTATAAGTGCAATCAAGAAATATCTGGAATATGGGAATTTTGAAGAAGATATGAAATCGCTTATTTTAGAAGGTATTCTTTTTATTCTCACTAACAATTATTTTAATTTTAATGGACAATTTTATATTCAAGAAAGAGGCACCGCCATGGGCACCAGGTTCGCTCCATGCTACGCTAATATTTTTCTTGCATCTTGGGAGGACGACATACTACCCCAAGCTGGAGCGAACCTGGTGCTATGGAAGCGATATATTGATGATGTGTTTTTTATTTGGGGGGGTCAGATGAAGATCTTGAAACCTTAACTACTCAAGTCAGATGAAGATCTTGAAACCTTTTGCCAACTACTCAATTCCAACCAATTGGGTATAACCCTCACCTTTTATATTAGTTCTACTAAAGTCAATTTCCTTGATCTGGAGATATATGTGGAGAATAATTCTCTATTCACTCAGAATTTTATCAAAACCACGGATACTAATTCACATATCCCGACTACCAGTAATCACCATATTAAATGATTAGATAATATTCTTAAGGGACAATTTTTAAGAATAAAGAGAAATTGTACTAAAAAGGAGATTGGCGAGAGACACATTGAGAAAAAGAAGTCCCAATTTTTTAAAAAGGGGTATAAGATGGAAAAACTTAATCAAATTATTGATGAGGTAGATAAAATAGAGATAGAAACTTTGTTGGGGAATAAAGAAAAACAGAAAACAGGTATATTTTCCGATAACATTCCCTTTATTTCACAATATAATTCAGATCATAAAGAGAATGAAGGTATTATTCGGAAACATTGGGGCATCTTGAAAAGAGACCCTGACTTAGCCCAATATGTGGATGCTTTTTCCCGCTTTGTATATAGAAAAGCACCTAATATTAAGAATAAATTGGTTAAATCAGCGTTTGAAGAACCTCCCCTTCAAGTTACCATTAAGAGTAAAGGTTTTTATAAATGTAACCAATGTTCGATGTGCAGAAATTGCCCCATAGATAGAACTACCAAGAAGATAGAATACTACACCTCTTTCAGTAATAATAAGAAATCTAAGATCCACCAATTCATTACCTGCGACAGCAAATCGTGTATCTACCTTTTACAATGTAAATGCAATTTACAATATGTGGGTCGCACCACTAGACCCCTTAAGGTCCGCTGGGCCGAACACATTAGGAATATCAAAAAGGGGGTTATGACACACATGGTATCAGCGCACTTTAAGGAAGTCCGCAATTGCGATCCTTCATACATAACCAGTTTTCTTGGCATCCAACAGGTCAGAGGTAACTGGAGAAAAAGAGACCACTTGGTGACCTTGGCAAGGGCAGAGATGAAGACCATCTTCGAATTAGATACCCTGGAACCCAAGGGGTTAAACCAGGACTTCGAGCTCAAGTGGTTCCTATGAGAGTCCCCCGTATTTTCCATATAAGTTTCACCAGTTCCAACAGGGTAAGTGAACTTGAGCTATGGGGGACTTGATAAGGTATGAGGCCTCATACAGTCATACCACTTCGACAGTGCCCGAACCCATCCGAACTCGGAGGCGAGACCTAGTGGGCCCGGTTAGTACCATGAAGGGAGATCTCTTGGGAATACCGGGTACTGTATACTTACCTATCCTCACATCCTTCCCTGGATCTCTTGCTCCTTCCCAGGTGAACAATAGTCGTTTAGATGGTCATTAGTCTCGTCCGTCTCCAATGTCCCACGATTGGTCGCTCTTAAGGTCTCTATATTGATGCCCCCCTTTTTAGACTCTTAGATGGATTTTTTGGTCTTTTTAGGTCATTTTACATACTTCTTAATAACCCCCCCGTTCACATTTCTTATCAGTATGGTTCAGGTTGAGGGTTTTTATTTTGACCGTATCTCTGACCCTTTTATCCATTTTTTAACTTCTAATTTTTAAGTTTGTGAGGGTACTATAACTCCAACCACCCCCCCTCCCCTCCTATTTTACTGTCTTTCCAGATTCCCATCGTAGGCCCTGCTATCTTGTATTAGGTTTTAGAATATCCATTAGGTCATTTTATACATTTTATAAACCCCCGTTCATGCCTGCCGTCTAACTGACCCTGAGGAAAGTAGCTTTGGCTACTGAAACGTCGGTCCTCACTTATTAAACCACGGGCTGGACAAGCCTTTTATGCACTATATCAAGTCTTTCTGAGTGCCTTTCCTTCTGCCTTTTTGTACCATTATTTAAAGTGCACCGAAAGCATTACCCTGCAACCACGGAGTGACGGTCTTCCTGTTATCTATCTATCTATCTATCTATCTATCTATCTATCTATCTATCTATCTATCTATCTATCTATCTATCTATCTATCTATCTATCTATCTATCTATCTTGGCTTTTATCATGGTGTATGTAATGTCAGATTCACAGTGTAATCATTGCACCTGCTTTTTAGCAAATCACGTTATTGTATATTGTATACTGTATATATTGTCTGTATAGTATTTGTATATATTATTATTTGTATAATATAATATTGTATATACTATTTGCATAGTATATGTCACTGCACAAATATTAGATTCACTCCCCATCGCATTTGGTTAGGTTCAGCATCATTTCACCTACCTTTGGCACACAGTGTAACACTTTATATGTTGATGTTGTTATCTCATGTGTTTTTATGTTATAAGTGCAGAGCTGAGAACCATACCTTATGGGCTCTCTTAATACCATTCCTCATTTAGATATTTATTTCACCGCCACGGCTGTGGGTTTTTCTCACCACTGCGATTGCAGTTTTTCTCACCGCTACGTTTGCGTTTTTTTTCTGTACACGATCACCATGACAACTAGATACTCAAATTAAAGGGAATCTTCTCTGAACCTGTTTTTATGTATTTATTCATGTTGGAAGTGTCAGATTAGTTGTTAAATTTTGAAGGTTAGACTTACAAATCACGGGAGCCGGCCAGCTGATCTTCTTATTCAATCCAGAAGGACGACGTCGCATAAAGCCGGAAAATACACACACCGCCACCTGGAACTTTGAGAAAAAGCTCAGAGAGAGCCTGAAATGCGTAAGGGTCGGAGGCAGCGAGGGATTTTGGACACTACCTACCAGGACCAGCAGTACCTGTCATTCACCATCTAGCCAGCACCCGGGTCTTTCTGGCCATACAGAGACTGTTTGATTTCTATCTTCCTGGTATGCACTGTTTCCATCCCTGTTTCCAAACATTGTTTTGTTTCATTTCATTTGTCTTCCCTCACTCTCCCCGCAAATGGTAAGGGTGGCACTTCTAGGAATGAACTGTTTGGACTCTATTCTTTTAGTGTTTAGTTTTATTATATCTGACACTTCCCTCTGATGATACACATTAGCGCTTATTATTTCCTCCACTTCCTAGATTTGTTTACATTTTTTGGGTAGTGAGACTTCCCCAGGAGGTACTGATAGCAGCATAAAGGTGTATGCGCAGCCTACCTCTATCTCTCTTTTTTTATGTGATATAAGTGCACCTGCAATATAAATTACTTTATAAACTGATTTGAAGCAACCTCTATCTTGGATGTGTGTTTTAATCCCTGTCTGGGATTGCAGCTGAGAGGGGGAGCCAGCTGATCGCGGTCCCGTGTGTACCAGGTCCCGCTGCCATGAACTGTTGAACTACTACACAGCCCAGGGGTTAGTAAGCTGAGGGCAAGTATACCTACCCGGAACAGGGGAAGCGCGGGCCGTGAGGCCGCTAGGGGCGGGAGCAGGGACAGACGTCTTTAGTTAGGTGGCAGACGTCTTTAGTTAGGTGGGCTGTTCATGCTTATACCGCCGCTGCTGCTGTCACAAGCCTGCGTGTATTATAAGTATTCTGCCTAATATTGTCTGCTCATTGTATATGGCATTTGTAATATTGTATGTACCCCCAGGGAAGATGTTTCTGTGTGGCTTATTATAAGTGAATATCCACTGTATTACATCTTGTCAGTTCATACTATTCTGAATATTTCGTTTTTGCACCTGATGTTCTTATAAATAAATTCAATCTTTATTGTCACAACAGTTGAGGTGTGCATTTTTAAGGATCCTTTTGTCCAGGAACTGAGTTCCGGGTTTTTCTCTTTTGTACATGTGTGTTTTAAAGCCTGTCTGGGATTGCAGCTGAGAGGGGGTGCGGTCTCAGAGTGGCTGTTTTGGAGACTTGGGGATCTCCATAAAATGTGTGCTCTTAGAAAGATAGAAAGATATTTGATATATCAATAAAAATTACTCTATATTAACATAAAACATATCCATAACAGAATTACATAAGTAAAATGTAAAAATGAAACCCAAATAGAGTTCATACCCCAAATACAGCAGGAGGAAAGAAAAGATTAGTGGGACACACCACCAGGACGTCCAAGGCAGCGGAGAACATTTCCCACGCTGGCCAAGGGTATAAATATGCCCCAATGACAGTAGAACCCCCATAGATAGTAGATCCGCCTTACGTATCTGCTAAAACTTTGAATCATGGCCAATGTTGCATGGAGCTGGTTTTGGACTTAACACATAAAGTAGAGCTTGAAGTGGATGAGTATAGTGGGCATGCCATACCACCACTTTAAAATTCCTAATACAAACACTGGCATAAAGTACATGTCAGGGCATCTGTGTCTCACAGCGTTGAGATCAAAGTTTTCGAGGCCTTATCTGTGTGGAATCTACAAGTTCTCCCTGTGTCTGTGTGGGTATTTTCTGGGTGATCTGGTTTTCTCCCACACTCCTAAAACATGCTCGTAGGTTAATTGGCTACTGAATAAATTAACTCTACTGTGTGTATGTATGTATGTGTTAGTGACCTTAGTATGTAGCTCCAATGGAGCAGGGACTTTTGTGAGTGTGAAATATTCTCTGCAAAGTGCTACATAATCTGATATAGCTATATAAAAACCTGTTAATAAATCATTTTGATATAGTATTGTTGACATTTATGTTGTTATGTTAATACATTTTCAAAAAACTTTATCAAGTTAGCATTCTGATTTTGTTATGGGCCACTCTAACCAGGAATGGATTAACATCCTTTATTAAATGCATGTTTCTCCTTCTACTTTTTTTGTGGGCAAAGTTTCATACACATATTTACAATATTAACAACATGTAAACTCACCAGGGGATCTTCCAGAATCATCAATCTGGGGCAGAGAATACAAGAGCCGTGCTGGTGGTCCCTCAGTCTATGCCAACAACCCTTTCCACCTCCTGGATATTGAGAACTCTTACAGTATGTTGTTTCGTGTCTGTAAGGGCTAATGTAGCATCTGTCAACCAGAAATGCTTGGCCCTCTCAGCCATCTTTTCCTTCAAGTTGGTCTTGCAATCCTGCCAACTGTAACATATTATTGTTAAACAACATCAATACACAAGGCTAAAATGTCACGTAGAAAACATTTTACATGAATCATTTACCAAGGGCATATTTTAATCCCCCTCCCCAAATAAAAATACACACACAAACACAAACAGTCATAGTTACATGCTGAATTGCTGCATGTAAATACATTTGCAAAACAATGGTTTTTTTAAACAAAATTATACACTAAATTTTATAGATTCCCTACAGGAGATGACACAATTTATGCAAATTGCATCTCAGCCCCGCCCACTGGCCAGAAATGCCCTTTTTTGTATTACTAGGGATAGGGGCGGGACTTTATGACACAAACTGCATCATCAAGACCTGTCCTGCCTCTAGTAACACTTAGAACAGTGGTGTTGCTAGGCAAGGGTGCAGGACTTGAGTCTGTGGTTTGAATGAAACCACAGCCTCAAGTCCCCTCCGTGATATTTGCCAGCTCTCCCAGGATACTGCCAGCAACCATGTTTTTAAGTCCAAAACATATCTCTTTGGATCAAAAACCAAAATCTAAACATTGTACCGCACATTTGTAATACATTACAAATACATTGTTAAACACGTATTTCTTGGAAACAAGACATTGTTAAGCCAAAAAGCACTATTATAAATTCCTAAAAAAAACTATTCAAAAATATATAAAATCGCTGGATTTACTAAAAGTAAGTCGCCAGTAAATCGCCAAAAATGCTGCCTCTTCAAAATCGCCGTTCTTATAATCGCCATGGTGATTTTGAAAAGGCAGAACATACAAATTGCTGTCTTTACTATACAGCAATTTGTAAAATCTCATGTAACTCGCTTCAGATTGGAGTGAGAAAAAAGATGTGGGTGTAAGTGTCAATTTTGGTCAAATCGACACTCAATTAGAAAAAACCCACCTTTTGCATTTTTTTTATTATAAATACTGTCCATGTTTAATACATTATATAAAAAATCTCCTGTTTAAAACCCCTGTCGCAGCATGCTATTATCCCTTTCCATGTATTGCTGGGCATGCTGTGCCTTATAGTACCATACACGGCAGCATGCCAAGGGTTAATACATATTGTTACGCCACCTGCTGCAGACCCGTTGCACTGCTGCAGACCCGCTGCACCGACTAGAGATGTGAGTAGAAACCTATGGGGAGTTCTAGGGTTAGCATGTGGGGAGGAGAGTTTTAGGGTCAGGCTGCAGAGAGGTGAGTCTTAGGGTTAGGCTGCGTGAATGGGAGTCTTAGGGCTAGGCTGCAGGAAGGGGAGCTTTAGAGTTAGGCTGCAGGCAGGGCCAGCTCTATGCGGTAAGCGAGAGATGCGGTGCAGGGCAGCGCCAGACTGGAGGGGTGCCGATTCCCCCGCTCCACAGCGCCGGTCTGATCCCTTAAATGAATGCTGCTCTTAAACATTGTAAGGTGCTCTCACCATGAGAGCGCCTTACAGATTTTAACAGCAGCGCTCATTCTCCTCAGTGCCTCCAGCTCTCCTCCTGTAACACTGAATGAAGCTGGCGTGACCTAAGGTCACATCAGCGTCATTCACTTCAGAGACCGCCACAGAGGAGAGCAGAAGACTAAAGGAGGAAGACATCATAGGTAAGTAATGTCTAGAAGTGGGGCTGGAGAGACCTGATGTGGATAGTGGGGGGCTGAAGACATGATGGTGAATACTGGGGGGCTGGAGAGACATGATTGATAATTCTGGGGGTACTTGAGAAATATGATTGAAAGACATGATTGGAAATACTGGGGGGATGAAAAGACATGACTGGAAATACTGGGGAGATGGAGAGACATGATGGGAACTGGAGACACATGATGGGGATACTAGGGCACTGGAGACTTGATGGGGAAAACTGGGGGGCTGAAAAAACATGATTGAAAATACTAGGGGGGTGGAGACACATGATGGGGAACTGGGGAGGTGGAGACACATGATGGGGGATACTGGAGGGCTATAGACATGATGGGGATACTGGGGGGCTGGAGAAACATGACTGATAATACTGGGTGGCTGGAGAGACATGGGGATACTGCGGGGCTGAAGACACATTATTGGAAATACTAGGGGGATGGAGACACATGATTAAAAATATTGGGGGGATAGAGACACATGATGGGGATACAGTGCGGCTAGAGAAACATGATTGAAAATACTGGGGGCTGGAGACACATGATGTGGATTCCCCCCTTTAACGCATGTTGCATCTCTGCCGTGAAGGTGGAAATAGACATGCTAATGAGGGGACGGGGCGGGGGAAGCCCCATTACGATTAGGTATGCGGCCGTAAGGCCGAATACCTGATCGTAAAAGTTAGGGTAGGAATCTGGACACATAAGTGTCCAGATTTTCTACCAACAGCGGGGAGTACACAGGGCGTGAACTCCCCACTACGATGCCGGTCGTAATGATCTTGGGCACCCGTAAGGCGCCCGTAGGTCAGGAACCGTCCCATAGCCTGTATTGTGTGGAGGTTTTAAAGATGAAGTGGAAATTGTATAGAAGAGCCTAGGACACTGTCTGTATTGTATAGTGGTGACAATGATTTACTTTCTTTTATTTTGGAGATTGTGTTTTATGATGCTTACTACAGTCTAAGATGGTAACTGGTGTTAAATTGGTAAACTTGGGTGCAAATTTAAAGTTTGCAGGGGCGCGCCGAACACCCTAGCATCGGCCCTGGCTGCAGGGAAGGGAGTCTTAGGGTTAGGCTGCAGGGGGGGAGTCTTAGGGTTAGGGTGCAGGGAGGGCAGTCTTAGGGTTAGGCAGTTAGGCTGCGGGGAGGGGTGGGGAGTGGGGGGGGGGGTCTTAGGGTTAGGCTGCAGAGAGAGGAGTCTTAGGGTTAGGCTGCAGGGAATGGAGTCTTAGGGTTAGGCTGCAGAGAGGGCTGTCTTTAGGTTAGGCTGTGGGGAGGGAAGTCTTAGGGTTAGGCTGCAGGGAGAGGAGTCTTAGGGTCAGGCTGCTTGTCATTATACAGTATGAATTTTTTTTCCTAACCTCCTATCCTTTGTATACATAGCTCTAAATGGTTACCATATAAATATCCTATTCTTTCCTTTTATTATGATCTCTTGTATGTTTATATTGCATTTTACTTTGTCTTTAGTTGATGCAGATATGCTTCTGTCAGAAGAGTCTGATCACACAATCCCTCTTGGACGGGGGAGCAGCTTGTTTTATTTTTTCACTGTGCCCTCTTTCGGTTAAATGGTTCCTAAAGTATCCAAAGTGATATTTTAGCATTTTTATACCCACTACTGATGGCTGTGTGCCATGCTTTTTATATACTGTTGATTTCTCTTCTGCCAGATGGCATGGCTGTGTTTTATGAGATCAAATATTTCCTCATGACACCACTTCTTAAGCAAATAAAGGTGATTACCTAGCGCTGACCACCAGTGGAAAAGTATAACAGAAAGAGAAGTACAAGTAAAAAGCAGTAAATTTTATTAACGTGAAAAACACAATTAAATATGATAAAAGTGCAAATGTAGGCTAATGGTATAGTCCAGAGTTACTGCACTGTAGGTCTCTATGGATAAATTCTCTGTGAGGTCCGTGTATAAGGTCTTTACAGAAAGTCTCTATAAGGTCAGTAAGAGAAACCTTTGTAAATAGTCTCTGTGAGGTCCGTATATGATGAAAGCGGGAGATCCTGCTGCAGTAAAATAATAGTAAACTCCTAGGGTAAAAGGATGGTAACTGTCCTGTGGACTGATTTCCTCCCTGACCCACTTCACCAACCGGGCGCAAGCGGTAAATGGGAAAAAAAGCACTACTCCGAGGGACAGTGTCCTAAGTGCTAAATGGTACACTCTGTCTTTGTAAAGTCTATGATAAAATACCGTTTCCTCCATCTGTGTTACTGCATGTCACGTTACTGTTATAACAGAGAACGGTACCTTAGAGCGGATACCCCGGGAGGGAGATGCAGTGCCTTTTAAAGTGCAGTTTTCCTTGCTGGGTTCAGACAGTTGTAGTCCACATCTGGGTCTGCGCTGCTGTCAACAGGAAGCAAGAGTGACCACCGAGCTGGCACTGGCAGGACCAGATTCTGGGAACATCAAATCACTGGAGAGTGCTTATTTTTAATGCGTTTCACCCCTCTGTGTTGGGGCTTCTTTGGGGAAAGTAGCATCTTGGTGTAAGCAGGTCCACCCTCGCAATGTAGGTCTGAGTCCCCAGTCCGAGGAATAAGAGGCGGTGTGCCAAGGTGTAATTGGTGAGTGGTAGGTCACGTGCGTGTCTCGGACCAGCGACTCAAACCCACATTGTGAGGGTGGACCTGCTTATGCCAAGA
>WWET01002822.1:145059-169661 GCA_011038615.1 Limnodynastes dumerilii | reverse complement strand
TATTTTTATACACAACACACGATACAATACACACATTACACTTAGCTTAGGAGAGATGACCGCAGCAGGTAAGTGCACACAGTAGGGGACAATGTTAGATAGGGTTTATAACTTGTCTACATGCGTATTTTAAGATGTGAGTGTAAAAAGATTTTTATTTAATACACACGATACAATACACACATTACACATAGCTTAGGAGAGATGACCGCAGCAGGTAAGTGCACACAGTAGGGGACAATGTTAGATAGGGTTTATAACTTGTCTACATGCATACTGTATTTTAAGATTACATGTATGTGTATGGTGAACGATATTTTTTTTTTACAATACACACGGACACACACATGGCTGACATCGTTAGCCATGCTGCCACTAATATTACATTTCTGAGCCTTGTAGTTATATCAGGACAGCATGGCTAAGGATTTCAGTCATGCTGCACTTATTTTCTGACACACAAAAACACATGTCAACTCTGTTGACATGTGTTTTTGATGCTCCGGGACGGCACCTCATCTGGATCTCGCAGCTCTCTGGCTGCGATTTTGGTTTTGGTTGATTTAAAATCACACTAAAGGAGATTTTCTTCAAATCTCCTTTAGTGAATGGGTTGATTTTTTTTTTTTCCTATTTTTTCAATGGCATTTTTTCCTATTTTTTCAACATCTGGACGATTTCTGAATCGCGATGTCCTGCGATGTTTGCCATTGATATTTTTTTACACACTGAAATAACGCGATTTGAGCCTTTCTGAATACCGCGATGTGACTTCAGAGGCTCAAATCACGCGATTTGTGGCAATTTGCCTCAAATCGTTTTTAGTAAATGAGGCCCTAGGAGTTAAAATCCAAGGTGTATAACAGATAATATAAAAAAAAAAAAGATATTGGCGCTAAACAGATAATTAATATAAAAAAAACAACAGAAATTTATTAATAAACAAACAACAAATAAATATTAAATAATAGCATAAAGTTTAAAATAAACCCATTAAATCTGATCCTATTGCCGGCTGGACATAGATCATAGAAATAGAGCTTTTGTAGTCCAGAAGGTATAGATTTTAATTACGAGGTGCTAGACAGTTTTAGGAATCCTCATATATATATATAACACAGTTGGTGTGTTTATCCCACAGATCTTGTATAGACCATGTAACTTAATTCAATGTTTGTTCAGGTCCGCTTAGTATAAACAAATCCTTCAGTAGAAAGAATAATAAGAAGTACGTTACCAACCAGGTTGGAGGTACGTGGATCCTTCTATTTAGGTTGCTTGTAGTTTATTTCAGCATATAGCTGCCGTGATCCAAATCCTGGCAGTCGGGTAACGGAGCTCGCGCTCTTAGACAGAAACAGCGCGTCTGATCCACGTGGTTTTCTAGATATAACTGTTGTCCGACATCAGTGTGTGTTATTTCAATTATGTTAGGGCAATAAGCCCCGATAGAGGATTTAGATCTTCAGCTTATTTCCTATTGCGAGTAATGTGATGTTTGAACAAGTCCGCATAAGGTTATAGGATGAACGTCTGGACTAGTAGATAGTTAGCTCTGTGGGCTGATAAAAGTCATTTGACGCGTTTCTCCGCCGCTAGAGGACTTTTGTTTTACTTGTCAGAGTTCCGAACGGGTCACTCAGATGTGTGAGCATGTGCGTATTGCAAAATCTATATTATTATGCTCCTAATCCGACCACACAGAAAACGCCAAATTGTCAATAGTCTGTATCTGGACCATTGTTTTAGGAATAGGACACAACTGGCAGCACTAACCTTTGATATTTACAGACTTCTATTTGCTTACAACCTTAATACAAATATTGGCAACGTACCTTAAGTTAAGGAGCATTCTCTCAGGTTAACATAACAAATATAACACTGTAAAGGAACTAAAATACTAAATCTAAAACTCAGATTCACTTTTTGCTGTCACCAAAGGGTTTGACTGTTCAAATGGTTTACTCCAAGGCTGCACAGAAGAAATAAAAAAAAAATGAATAATAAATATGGATAAACTCAGTAGTAAATAAGTATAGGCAATTTTTTTCATATTTGTACATTCAACAATACTTTAACTGATGCTACAATAGCAGTAAGTCTTTTTTTTATGTAATTAAATGTAAAACAAAAAGAATATTTTTTTAACTTGGGAAGGTTAACTGCATTGTGAAAAAACAAATATACATTTATTAATATTTTTTGTATTTATTAAATGTAAAAAAATATAATATGTGAACAGTACTTACCTTAGCTAGGCTCACTTCTCCTCACTGTAAGCCTGGCAAATTCTTTCACATAATTTACTAACTAATACAGCAAGATCATTGCAAACATCATTGGATCTTTCGCTCAATTAAGGTCCCAGTGCATGAGCAGTGGCTGCCTTTTAAGACTTTCTAATCCCTAGCATTAAAAACACTTTGCATGCACAGTGTGTTCATCTCGGGACTGAAATCTTCAGAGCCAGACCGTCCGGCAGGTAAGTTTTAACCCTTTACTGGGGAGACTGCTGGAGCAAAAAGGAAAACTCCACTCCAACAATAAATATAGCAAGGCGTTGACCCACATTCAGAAGAATGGGGTGCTGTAATGTTTACATGGATTACCATGGAAACTACAGATTTCCATAGGAATCCATGGATTGTAAATATTTTAAACCTCATTCTCATGTGATAGTGCCTGTTATCATTGGGTTCTATTTATACCCTCTGTTTTTCCCACGCTGAAAGAGGGTATAAATAAAACCCTATGCCAACAGATCTGTCATTAGCGGCGGGATGAAGATCCCTTCAAACAGAGTTCCATCAGAGGGTATAAATAGGGGCCCAGTAATGACAGGAGTCATTAGCCTGAGGGACTAAGAAGAGGATAGACTGTTCTGCGAAAATCAGCCTGAAGTAGATCATGCTACGTGTCCAAATATTGTATGGCTTCAATCAAGACATCTTAAACATGAGTAATATGAATTTTTTTTATTATTTATAAAATATATTTGAAGTGGAAAATTTATATTTATTTTAATATGAACAGAGGCACAAATTATTTTCAATATAGCCATGGGGGACACTGATAATTACAATATATACACGGGGCACTATTATTTACAATAAAGGCTCAAGGAACACTAATATTTTTAATACAGGCACGGGGGACATTAACTATTTGTGTTTAAATGTATGGGGAACAATATGTATGCGGTGGCATGCCATAAACCCTTGGCATCCTGCCGCTTATTGTACTAAAAGGCACAACTTTCCCTGCGATAAATAGGCACAATGTGCCTTCTAGCACTATATGCCACAGCATATAATTTGTCGAAATCAAATCAAAGCATCAAAAAATATAGAAATATTATCACAAAACAATATTAAATATGTGCATGGACAAAGAACAAAGAACCTCAAAGTGCAGGAAAATATGAATGCACTCGCGAGCACTTGTAACACTATACTAAATTACACTAGTTGTCACGGTTTGGTAGAGCAAATGGTAGCGCAATGTATTCAGTGGGTAGTGTTACAGAGAAAGAAACAGATAACCAAGTAGTAAAAGAAATTTCCTCTTTACTGAGAGGATAAATTGCAGTAGAAATATTTTCAGATTTACTTGAAACAATCTCCTTACTGCTCTCAGAGCTTCCATCACAGCCAAGAAAAATCACATTACATTTCTTATAAATTACTTATAAATTACAGAGAATTGGAATTGGCAATCACATAAATATAACATTTGATTCCAGTAACAAGACAAGTATTTAGCAATTCAACAAACAATTAACAATTAATTTGATATTTCCTTTAGAAATTTAGATAACAAAAACTGCATTTACCTATTAATAACAATAGAAGTTCATTAATTATGCCCTCAGGTTTATTTATACAATCCCTAACCACTCTAACTTATCAGTTTAATAAATGTAATTGCTTGCTGTCCGTCAATCTCCTTTCCGCTCACTGCCTCTCCGGATTCCTCTATCATCTCAGCAGTCTGTCCTCTGCTCCTCTCACAGGGCCTGATCCAGACCTACGCCTGCCGTCGCTAGGACAGCGGGCGTAAGCGTAAGATCGGCTGAATAGCCGATCTGCGCATGCACCGGGCAGATGTTGCCCGGCGTCGCTACGGCAACGCCCGATCGTGGATCAGGCGTCCGGCCATACGCCCACACAGGGGGAGTGTCGGTCAAAATGAACGCCGATACGCTGTGCTTTAGTAAGCACAGCGCATCGGCGTAGGTCTGGATCAGGCCCACAGTCACTGTCACTCACTCCTTCCACTCACTCCAATCCAACTCTAGCACAGTATAAAGATGAACAATAGGCTCATTTGACCAAACAGTATATGCAGAGGATGGACAGCATCAGGGCCGTGCCCAATCCAGTTATCAATCCCTACCGGCCATCACCATCCAGCTATTTCATGGCAGCTATTTCACCTGCTCAGAACCATGCAGCTTCTTATCCATCTGGACAAATTGTCCATGCCAGACAGAATTCACGCTGGGCAGCTAAAGGAGAGAGACCACACCTGTTTCAGAATACGTTGGGTGTCACATTCTCTGAGAGAAGAAGGGAGACCGCTCACAAACCAGAGAAAGGCTACAATGCAGGTGTATGGCCTACGCCTTTGCAAGTTGGCAATAAAGGTTGGAGTTATTCTGAAAGTGTTCCATTTCATGACCCCATAGAGTTGCTAACTTTTATGTGTGGCCCAGTTTCCTTGTGCCTAATAGATAGGACAGCCCTAAAATCCTTAGCAGTGAGGTCCACAGTCTTGGAATCAAAAATTCCCACTAACTTTCTAAATATAGCATTCACTGTTCCTTTCTCCACATCCGACCATGCTTTGACTTCTCGCAATGCAGATCCTTTTAGCTGCCCAAACAAAATCTCTACCTTCTGTGCCTCTGTCAGTGGGTATAACCGGAACATTGGCTGCATTTTATCTCAGAAATCTTTAAAGGTGCTTGCACCCGAAATGCGCACATTCCCGGAATATGTAGGCAGCCATGGAACTCCGAAATAGTATGGCATCGTGACTGGCGATGCCATTGCTACAGGTGGATTTCTCTGGCTAGGTGAAGTATCTACCGACATTGGAGACCTCTGACCAGGATAAGCAGGAGGAAGTCTCCGGGTTGTTGACGAGGTGGTCTGGGATTTTGACTTTTTAGTGTTAACTTGGTACCGAATCCTGTTGGTGGATGCCAAAATTGTAACACTATACTAAATTTAACTAGTTGTCACTGTTTGGTAGAGCAAATGGTAGCGCAATGTATTCAGTGAGTAGTGTTACAGAGAAATAAACTGATCACCAAGTAGCAAAAGACATTTCTTCTTTACTGAAAACAATCTCCTTATCGTCACAGCGTGAAATTTCTGATAATTCTGCCGATTTTTCCTCTAGCGGCAGGTAGCGAAATCGGTGCCATACACTATGCGATAATTCGTCCGATATTTCAAAAGTGAAAAAAAAAGCACGATTTTTCATTGCCTTTGTCGGTGGTGAAGATATCGTTCTTGACCACACACTAGGCGATAATCGTCGCATGTTTTACAAAAGGGGCCGTGACAGAGGTTGATTGACAGCAGCATTTGAAGTTTTTTGGCGGAAAAGGAAAGTCGAAAATTCTTTGCGGAAGTCGAAACTTCGTCATTTTGTTTATTTCATCTGTCTTTAATGGTAAACCATATATATCTTGGGTCATTTTGTAGTTATACATGTAGTTTGGGTTACGGTAGGCAGACGAACATTCGTGCGCAGCTGCACATAGCAATAAGGTCATAGCTTTCTTTTCCAGACATGCCGGTACTTCATTCTGTAGTTATTACAAGACACCATCTTGAATTACGGGTCACATGAGATAAACAGGAAGAACGCTATCTACATCAGCATAGCCACATCCTACAGGGGTGGGGATAAAGTCAGAAAAAATCGCCAGCAAAATTAACGATTATCAGAAATGCCCACACACTGTCCGATATTGCTAACGATAAGCGATAATTTTTATTGCAAACCACCCGATCGGATTATTGGACGACAGCCATTTTTTGGGGATTATCGGCCGTTTCTGACAATAATCGGCACCATACACTACAGCAATAATTCAACCAATTCACGATAATTCGAAGATCGGAACGATAATCGCTCTAATGTGTGGCCAGCTTAAGGTGTTGAAGCAGCTCTGGCTGGCGCCTTCTAAGGTCGGACCAGTGGCATTGCAGTTGCTCAACCCTTTTCCTGACCCCACTCCGACACCAGATAATAACTGTGCTTCATGGCATTTGAATGCCGCAAGCCTGGCTGTAGTTGGTTCAAAATTTAGACCAGGCATTGTAGCTTGGCTATACTAAAATTGGCTTCTCTCGTCATTTTATAAAACATGTGCTGAAAATCAATCACAGTTCTGATTGGCTGCGTCAAATTACGAACGTCATTGGTTAATTTTTATGACTGCCTGCACAAAACAACAAATTTCAAATTCTCATTGGTGCATTCCACATTGTAGACAAATGTTACTAATGATTATTAATTGGACAATAGGTGACACGCAGCAATATGAGCAATTTTATTGAAATAGTTTTACTCAAAACGGATATGCACTTGTGGAACACATGCAAACCACAAAATAGTGCATTTAAAGTAAATGAAATTGAGTGCTGGTATGAGCACGAGAGCATATAAGCTCCTCGACTGCTGGCTGCCTTCACCCCAGTGACATATCTGGGCTGTCTCTTTAAGGGGGAGTAGTATGTTTTACAAGGATGGGTGGGCAGTGGGCGGGGGTTCATAGTTGGGTATTTAAGGGCGGCCATTTTGTGTCAATGCATTCTTCTGCTGAATTTTCCCTGGGAAGGCTAAGTAGAACTTGATAGTGTTGGTACCTGTCTTTATCTTCTCTCTGCTCTTTGTATTCTGTCATTCTCCATCTGTTCTCCCCCTCTCTTCTCTCTGTCTTTCCTCTCCGCTTATATATAAAAAAAAAAAATCTTTCATACCCCTTTTTCCTCTTTTTCTGCCTGTCTCCCTTCTTTTTCTATTGATTACCGCTGCTTTGGTTTCGGAGGATGCCACGCCCGGCCAGGTCCAGGTCAGTCCCCCTCCGGCTCCGTGAGGTGATGGAGGATCCTGCGTTGGCTGGCACTTCCGGGTCTGGCCGCCGCGGGGCGGCTGGGGCGGAAGTGCAGCTGGGGGCCGCCATCTTGAGTCCTCGGGCGGATGCCGCGGCGGGTGCTGCTCCCGGTCCTCGCTCCGGGCGGGGGCGCTCCAGTCAGCGTGGGTCCCGGCTGGGATCCTTCCCACCCCACCCACGAGTGGCTGCTGCTGCTGGGATCCTTCCCACCCCACCAACGAGTGGCTGCTGCTGCGGGTGGCGCAGGAGGTTGGGGGACACACCCTCACGCGGGGGTTGGGGGTCCCTCCTCCGACGGTGCGCAGGGGGCTCCAGCATCTAGGGGTGCTAGACAGCGCAGGGCTGGAAGCAGCACTAGCAGGGGAGCGGGGGGAGGCAGGCAGGCTGGGGGGGACAGTCAGGCTGGTGATCAGAGGGGGCTGTCCTTGTCACAGGGGTCAGGCCAGTCCTCACCAGATATGATCCCTGACATGTCCCTGGGCAGCCTCCTGCTGTTTCCCTCGGGCTCCTCTGTTCAGACTAGTCCGGCGGGCTCCCTAATTTCAGCGCATTCAGTGGGGGCTACTGCTCCTGGGCCATTCACATCGGCAGGTGCTGTTTTTCCTGGGGGTCTTGCGCAGGGTGGTGTTGCGCAACCTGGCCCATATACTGCAGCTGCTTGGCCCTGGGGTACCCCATACGTTATGGCCTCTCCATGGCAGGCCCCTCCTGGACCACAGGCTCTGCCAGGTTCCTTGTCCTTGCCGCAATATCCATTTCTGCATCCTCAGTACCCTTATCAGCTCATGCCGAGTGCCCCTGGGAATGCGCAGCAACTACCATCGGTCCCTGTGCTCGCGCCTCCTGCTGGGGGGCTAGGCGCGCCTGCGGATAGTAATGTGGATGCAAACGCTAACGTCCCTAGCTCAGCAGAGGAAGGTTACTGCCGCAAAATCCGTGGCGCACATGTCAAAGGCGCCACGCAAGGGTTCGGGCCCGCCATCAGTGCTCACCGACATTTCTGACGTTTCCTGGGACATCAGGACTTCCTATAAGGAGCGCATTAATCGTGGGCAATACGTGGACATGTTTTGCGTCATGTATGACGGTAAAAAGGGTTTGGCGGCGGCTAAGGCCAAGGGAGGTATAGGGGAGGAGACGTATAGGTCATTCGTGAATTGGTTGGGGGGATTCGTGGTCTTTACTACTTGCTACTTGGAGCGCAGGCCTGCAGAGTTTCTTGATGTTTGGAAATATCTTTATATCATCCAAGACAAGCATGCGTCGGCGCAGGCGGGGCTGTGGCTGCAGTATGACGAGCGCTTCAGAAATAAATTTGATGGGCGCAAGAGCATAGCTTTTGGGTCACAGTATATGGCCCTATGGGTCCGTGTTTCCCAACCACCAAAAAAGGCCACAGAGGGAGCCACTTCTAAAGGGGGTCCTCAGTCCTTTTGGTCTAAGGCGTTTGGTACCTTTAGACCCAAGTGTTTCACCTTCAATAATGGAAGATGTACTAGGGGGGCCGGGTGTAAGTACCGGCATGCCTGTGTCCACTGCGGTGGCCCTCATCTAGCGCGAGATTGCTCCTCCCCTCGGGCCAACCAGTCCCGCTCAGTCGGATCAGGACAGAGAGCCCTCTCTCCTCCCCCCGGCAAGTCCACTGGGCAAGGCTCCCTCCCCAATTAGAGTTGAACATTTGCTCCCATGGTTGGAAATTTATCCGGATAGGGTTGCAGCTGCTTCGTTGCGCGTAGGTTTTACCGATGGTTTTAAATTGCCCATTAGGGGCCAGGTTATATTAGGAGGTAATCGCAACTTTCAGTCGGCTAAGGAGTTTCCTGAAGTTGTTCTGGGAAAGGTGATGGAGGAGGTTCGGTTGGGGAGGGTTGCGGGTCCTTTTCCTGCTCCCCCGATTCCGAATTTGATTTTGTCATTTGATCCAACACTTGTCATACCCGGTTGGCCGGTCGATAAATGATGCAATTGACCCCGCGGAGTGTTCGGTACGTTATCAATCCTTTGAGGAAGCGGTCGGTATCGTGCGGTCCAACGGTCCAGGTGCGCTCAACTTGGCGTGGAGTCGGCCTTTCGGCTCCTTCCGTTGCACCCTGACTCATTCAGATTTATGGGTTTCAGGCTGCCGGAAGGATTCTTCATGGATCTCTGCTTACCTATGGGCTGCGCGATTTCATGTGCGCTGTTTGAGAGGTTTAGCTCCTTCCTTCACTGGACCGTGTCGGTGGGAGCTGGGCACTCTTCCATGGTGCACTACTTAGACGATTTCTTGTTCGTCGGTCCGGCGGGTACGGACGTTTGCGCTGGGGCTCTGTTTTCAGCCAAAGCTTTGTTTTGGAGGTTCGGAGTTCCAGTCGCGGACGATAAAACGGAGGGTCCCACTACTTGTCTATCGTACTTAGGTATTGAAATAGACGCGGTGGAGGGATCCTGCCGTCTCCCCGTTGATAAAGTCGATAAGCTGCGTTTTGCTTTGCGTGATTTCCTTCCTCGCCGGCGCTCGCCCCTTAAGAAAATTCAATCGTTGTTGGGGCTTTTGAACTTCGCTTGCAGAGTGATCCCCATGGGGAGAATTTTCTGCAGGCGACTGGAGAAGGCTACGGCGGGTGTATTGCGGGCACATCATTTCGTTCATCTGTCAGCGGGCATCAGGGATGACATGCGGATTTGGTTGGAGTTTCTAGATGACTTTAACGGGACAAGGATTTGGTTAGCGCCGGTTGCTTCTAATCATGAACTGGAATTGTTCACGGATGCATCAGGAGCGTTGGGCTTTGGAGCCTATTTCCAAGGGGAGTGGTGCGCTGCCTCTTGGCCTTCTGATTGGGTCAAATCGGGTCTCACGGCCAATTTGTTGGTCTTGGAGTTGTTCCCCATTGTCGCAGCAGTTGATTTATGGGCTTTGGCCCTGCAGGATAGTGACATTTTGGTGCGACAATTTGGGAGCGGTCCAGGCCATCAATGGCCGGCGCCCCTCTTCGCAACCGGCCATATCTTTGATTAGCTATTTAGTT
This sequence comes from Limnodynastes dumerilii, assembly GCA_011038615.1. Taxonomy (NCBI): domain Eukaryota; kingdom Metazoa; phylum Chordata; class Amphibia; order Anura; family Limnodynastidae; genus Limnodynastes; species Limnodynastes dumerilii. The sequence goes on along the minus strand of WWET01002822.1, from coordinate 159,518 downwards.
TTGCATTGTTTAAAATTTAATATTAGGTTTCGCGCAAGGCATGTCCCAGGCGTTGACAATTCTATTGGTGATGCGCTTTCGCATTTTGACTGGCCCAGGTTTAGGGAGCTGGCGCCGCAGGCCCAAGCGACAGGCTTGTCATGCCCGTCTCGTCTCTGGCAGATTGTGCGGCTGGCTTGAGGTCTTTGGCGGACAGCTCTCTGGCCCCGGCCACTCTCCAGAAATACCGTCAAGCCTGGGGGCAGTGGTTGGCCTACAAGGATGCGAAGTGTAGGGCTGGTAAGTCGGTTAAATCAACATTGTTATATTGGTTGTGGGATCAGTTCAAGGCGGGCAGGTCGCGCTCATCCATGTCCTCTCTATTAGCAGGAGTGGCGTTTTACTCTAAATTAATCAACGGTCATGATATCACCAAGGGTTTTATGATTCAGAGGGTGCTGAGGGGCTGGGGGCGGAGAAGGCCGGTTGGTCCTGATTCACGGCAGCCCATCAGCACTAAGATGCTTGTTGACCTAATGCGGATTGTAGGTGAGGTCGCCAGAGACACTTTTGAGGCCTCATTGTTTTGGGTAGCATTTTCGTGGGCCTTTTTCGGAGCGTTCCGGGTATCCGAACTTGTAGCAGCGAGCAAAGCGGCGGTCGGTTCCGGTCCCCTTTTTTCCAAATGTGCGGTGTTCCACTTCGTCTATTGCCTGTTTGATTCACAAGTCAAAAACGGATCAGACAGGTAAAGGCCGGTGGGTGGTTCTTAAGGCTCAGAGAGATTTTTGAATTTGCCCTGTTCGCTTGGCGCGGCAGTATGTGGGCGGGGGTCATCCCGGAGGGGGCAATTGTTTGGCTCACAAGGATAGTTCCCCGCTCACTCGATTCCAATTCGCGGCGGTGCTGAAGCAGTGTGTTACTAGATTGGGCATGGATCCAGCGTTTTTCGGTACCCATTCCTTTAGGATTGGGGCGGCGACTTCCGCGGCAGCCGCCGGCCGCTCTCCGGGGTAATTATGGCCCTTGGAGGTTGGAGGTCCGGGGTTTATAGGAAATATGTAAGGCCTTAAGTTTGTTATATATTATTGTGTGTGTTGCATGAATTGCTAGGAACGGTACTCGAGTCAGAGCGAGCTAGACTAATCATCGCTCGCCGTTTATGCGGGGGCACTGGGGAATTTCTCCTTTTTTCCTCTTTAGTAGGGAAGCTGATTGGTCTATTGCTTCACCCTGGAGGGTTTTGGAGTATTTGCCCCCGTTGGTGTCGTTCTGACTCTACCGGTGCCGTTCTCCCCGCTTCTCTCCCCCCCCCTCCTGTATTAACTCTCAACGTTGGCTTTCACAGGTTGTGCTTTCAATATTTGTTCTAGTAAATAGGTAATCATGTTTTCTTTTCAGGTGTGTCTATAGTTCGTCACTAACGTGTTAGGTTCATTTGTTTTGCAGGTGGAAAACCCAAGAGTCGTCGGGCTCTATTTCTGGGACATTCTTTTATTTATTGGGCAAGGGTTTTTGTGGATCGGAGGGGTGCACCTCCTGAACTCTCTGGATGGGATCTGGATTGGCTCGGTGTCCGGGGTATGGGTTGGGACATGTTTCCGCGGCTTTGCTTCCAGGCAGTCGGCTCCTTTGGGGTGCCTGACTGTTTGGTGGTACACCTCGGCGGAACCGACCTAGTTAATGTCAAATCGGCGGAATTTATGCGGATTGCTAAGAGGGACCTCTTGGCAGTTCGTGCGGCGTTCCCAACCATGTCGCTTTATTGGTCCCAAATTCTCCTGAGACGCGTGTGGCCCAAGGCTCGCACGGTTAAGGCAATTGAGTTGTATAGACAGAAAATAAATCGGTCCCTGGCAAAGTTTGTCTATGATATAGGTGGTAGAGTGGTTCATCATCCTAATCTCCTTCGTGATAATTCGGATTTGTTTAGGGGTGACGGGGTGCACCTTTCCGATCGCGGTATGGTATTATTTACCCAAAACCTGTTCTCGGCTATAATTCAGTAGGTTGGCGGGCGGGGCTACTTGAGGGTATCCCGCTGTGGCGGTAGCATTTGGGGAACAGCAGTATTCCAGCGCATGGGGTAATGGGCTTGTATACGGTAGTGGTAGGTACACCCCTGGATTGTTTGATTAGGAGGCCAAGCCATACGGCGGGACCTCCATTTTGCCGCTAGTTGCATGCACGTTTGAAGGGGGGTTAGTACCCGGCTCTGATCACTACCTGGGGGCGCTTGACAGGGGGTGCCTGTCTGCTGAATGTCATCTTTAACACTGCTGTTCCCCTCCTGCTTGTTGCTGCCTATCTACTTCCAAATTATGCCCCCTTTTAAAATCCACCATGTTGTCTGTGTTTTATTTATGGTTTTGGGGTATGCCGTCTGGGGGTGGGCAGCGTCAGTCGTAGGAAGGTTAATGAAATTGAGTGCTGGTATGAGCACGAGAGCATATAAGCTCCTCGACTGCTGGCTGCCTTCACCCCAGTGACATATCTGGGCTGTCTCTTTAAGGGGGAGTAGTATGTTTTACAAGGATGGGTGGGCAGTGGGCGGGGGTTCATAGTTGGGTATTTAAGGGCGACCTTTTTGTGTCAATGCATTCTTCTGCTGAATTTTCCCTCCCACCCCTCCCTGCTTGTTAGGTTGTTTAACATATTTTTTTCCTTTACAGACGGGGCATGATTTGGCGGTAGCATTTGGGGAACAGCAGTATTCAGGCGCATGGGGTAATGGGCTTGTATACGGTAGTGGTAGGTACACCCCTGGATTGTTTGATGAGGAGGCTGAGCCATACGGCGGGACCTCCATTCTGCCGCTAGTTGCGTGCACGTTTGAAGGGGGGTTAGTACCCGGCTCTGATCACTATCTGGGGGCGCTTGACAGGGGGTGCCTGTCTGCTGAATGTCATCTTTAACACTGCTGTTCCCCTCCTGCTTGTTGCTGCCTATCTACTTCCAAATTATGCCCCCTTTTAAAATCCACCATGTTGTCTGTGTTTTATTTATGGTTTTGGGGTATGCCGTCTGGGGGTGGGCAGCGTCAGTCGTAGGAAGGTTACCAACATTCCTAACTGGCTTCATTAACAAATGATTGCCATTGCCTAATTTTTGAGTGACACCTTACTTTGCTTTAGGGTTTACTTAATGCATGGCATTTAACATTGTGTTGCAATCAAAAAATAGCATGTGATACACTTTATTCCAACAGGCCACTGAAACGGAAATTAAACTGTGAAACACATAATAGTGGAAAATTGACACATATCAGCAAGAGCCAATAAGGATCAATTAGAGATTACACATAAGGTTGCCTAAGCACTGCTTTGTTGTCTGCTTCACAATGGTACTCCTTGTTGACAAGAAGCACAACCGCAATTTTACTCGCCAAGAAAGAAAGGCTGGTTGAGCTTGTGTTAAAAAAATGTTTGATATTGAACATCCTTAGGGCTCATATCAACGTGCTGCTGCCTGAGGGCTGATTACCACCAAACTAAACGCATTCAGTCGGGAGCAGCATGGCGAAGTAGAGGAATGGTTTGCCACCATGGTGAAAAAGTGATGAGTTGATATAATTTAGCCTGTAATTGCGTTTATAATAACCCGCAGATAAGACTGCTGCTTTCAAAATAACGAGGGTAAAAAAAACCTCAGTTATAGTAATTTTGTAAATGATTACAAATTATATTGCAAATGATAATATTTTAATATTTTTTTTCATTCTTTAAAGTCATTCTTTAAAGTATTTGACTTTAACTAATTTATTTATTTATTTTGGTCTATTCAGGTGGCAGGACTTTTGGGCCACTCTTAAAAAAAATTGGTGGATAGGGCAAAATTCTTAAGGTAAATGTACTGTTATACACTTTCAATGCATTCAAAACCAAATGTTTACTAAAACCCCTTTCACATCACCATCTCTGAAAAACCCGGGATTTTCTACCCAGGTTTTTCCTGGGCGAAATGCCGGGTCAAAAAAAAAGCTGCGTTTGAAGTCCACAAAACCCCAGGAAATTTCTGGGTCTGACCCTTTCACATCTCCATTGAATTTCCCGGGACCGCCCTGTAAAGCAACTGTCAGTCATGCTAGAGAGGAGCTGTTATTGGCTGGAAAAAAATGATGTCACTTAAAAGGGATATAAGGTTTTGCACACAATGATGATGTCAGTAATGGGTGGCCATTTTAGCTGCATTTCTTTCCATGATGGCTGACAAATTACTTGTTTGTAGCTCAGAGCTCTTGTTTTTGTGGATGATTTTGTGTATTTTTTGGATGTTTCACACAGCAAATGATAGCCTGGAGCAGCGTTATAGTTGATTGTTTGGTATAATTATAGTAGATTGTTAGGTATAGTTATAGTAGATTTTTGGGTGTTAGTATTCAGTTATAAGTTGAATAGATTGGTAGTATTTAAAGGTTATATTAGATGTTATTTAGTTTTTGTAATTTTACTTTTATTGTATAGACTTTTTATATGGACTTTATTAAAAACATTATATGCTGTCCTATGTGGATCTAATGACAGCATGCAAATACACTTGTGAGGTGGTAAAGGGCCAGAAATTTTACAAAACAAAGAGACATACTATTTTTACGCGAACTTTTGGTGGTACCAGGCTCTTCTGACGCAGCGACAGGGGGATCAACTATAAAACATTACAGAAGTGTAAAAGCATTACAAAAGCTCACGCAAGTGTACAAGCAATGTAAAGAAAAAAAAACACTTTTACTTCGCACGGCAAGGTATAAATTTGGTTTATCCTGCAAGAAGGAGGCATCGGTGGTACAAGATTCATCCACTTCACTCTCCTCTTTCTGCGTGTCATCCAATATTAAAGGCGAGGCCTTATTGGTGCTGGCTTGGGAACTGGACTACTCCTTGGCTGTAAGTGAGGATTAGGGGGCCACCATGTTGCAGCTTGCTGAGCATCCAAACATCTCATTACAGATATCGTATAGTGACAAATTAACTCTGCCACTCCCACTCTCTTTCCTGCTAAACAGGTAAACTGTTTTTTAAGTGCCTTTAATTTATTCAGCACCTGTTGCTGAGATTTGGCAATGCCTCTTGGCAATGCTAAAATAGATGTGCTCATCCTTAACAGTGACAGAAATTTGGACTCTGACATCCTATTCTCAACTAATAGCAAGGAGTAAGCACTGTTGTTGAGATTTAACAATGTCCCTCTCCTCCAGCTTCTTGGCAATGTTAAATTAATAATTTTAAATAAAAGATGTGTGTCCTTAAATTTGGCTTCTGTTTTATTTGCAATGTGCTGTGGCAGCATATGATGGCATCAACATATGCTGCCTGCTTTTCCATCCAATCGTGTGCCAATGTGAAAAACCCGGGTTGAACAACAACCCTGGACTTTTCATATTGTCAACCTACGCATGTGCGACCTGGGAAAAACTCTAGTCCCAGGTCTGAATCCCGGGTCATTAGACCCGGGTAGTTGGAAAAGGGACGTTTCACATCACCACCAAATACCCAGGTTTTTGGAGTTTGAAATATTTTATTGTTTTTAATCCTTATTAAACCACTAAAAACAATAATGCAAATTTACTTTATAATATTTCCATACTTAATTTTTTACTACATAATCAGGAGGACAGGTAAAAAGAAAAGGACACATCAATTGATGCTACACTCCAGCATATGGAGGATGTATTGCAGGGTGTGTGCACTAACTGAGACAGTTTGGAGCACCCATATCGTTTACTGGAGAAAATGTTTGGCATGCTGGAACGCCTTGAAGAAAGGTTGAAAGAGGACAGCAATTATGCAGATGGATAGGCATCAAGCCACTACGGATGTTTACAAGCAGCCTCTGGAGATTAAAAAAAGGTAATTAGACCTAGAGCTTCGAAAATTTAATTTAGAACATCCCAATGAAGAACACAGTACTTCAAGTGCAGTCGCCATGGAAACATCCTCTGTTAGGCGCAGTGTTAGACAAGCTACTTCTGCTTCTGCTGGTGAGAAAGGTGGCAAAAAAAACAAAAAAAACTAAATAATTTCTTATTATTTAAAAATCCTCTCATGTTGTGATGTGAAACAACAATGTGTCTATGGCCAATGTGTATATGGCCATGACCTCTACAATAAGGATAAGACAAACATTAGACTTTGGAATACATTTTTAGGCTGATTATTTAATGATTGATGACTATGTATAATGTATAATTGGCTATTGGAACGTAAAAGAAATAATAGACACAACATCCAGTCCACTTAGCTAAGGAAATATTATTACTTATTGATTCAGGTGTGTTTTTATAGGTTTTAATAAATTGTTACATCCTAAATTGCTGGTATTCGGCATAGGCAACAGCAGTTTTAACTCTGTGCCTATTTTTTGTAGTTACATGTATATGGCCCTTTTATACTGAATCTTGTTTCCTTTGTGTTTCCTTTTTGGTTGTGTTTAATATTTGACCATAAAATTAAAACTATACAACTAAAAAACTCTATATTGATGTCTTCTTTCTAAGACAAGTTTAACAAGGAGGAAATGTCTCAATGGGAGCTGTACGTTATTACACCATTACATTTATTAATTAGGACACTTTTTAAAATAATAATTAAATAAGGCTCAGACATGTGGTTTAGTGAGCCATTTGAGGATTATTGTTGTGAGGGGGCTGATTCAGAGTTTGGGAGTAAGGGTAAAAAGGTGCAATTGTACAACTCGGCTAAACCATTTTTCAGAGTAAGGGGTGTTAATTAATTTAAAATCTTTTGCACGCAAGGAAAACACTTTACTTTTACACATAGTACTCAAATACTGCATAGCGTTATGTTTATTATATAAAATAGAGTTGAGCTAAGAAATTTCACCTCTCAATTGTAATTCTGGTTTCACAATTCAAAATTGCCTCCCCTTGCAATTCAACATGGTATTGATCAGGTTTACACTTACACCTAAAAAAAGGTGTAAGTGCAACTCTGAATCAGCCCCATGGATTTTTAATATGTTTAAATAAAATTCATTTTCTCAAATTTACTTTGACATTTTCTGAAATAACATAATTTTAAAAAAATTTATATAGAACATTACACAATGTTCATTCCTGTAAGGCAACACACAAGGTAGGCATATATGTGTATGTTTAAAATACTCAGCAGCTGATGGATGTGTGCAGTGTGTATGGATGCATGTATGTGCTTTCAGATGGTAAGGCAGGCTTCACAAACTTATGAGTGGTTCGATGGCTACCTTAACTTTTCCTGTGCGTATGTTTTGCTACACAAGGCAAACTTACTTGTGAATCTCTCGTAACTACTTTGGCAAACCCATACTATACATTAGTAATCCATGTGGAGATCATTTCCATTAAGTGTCTTGCCCCTCTGGCTATGCATGAAGGACTCGTCCAGTGGCGATGTGTACATCAGTCGTATAAGTCCTCTGTGTGTGAATCAGTCGGCTCTGTTTAACGTGCGTATATTTGCATTCTGGGCATGCACAGTTTTAAAGATCATAAAAACACACACGTAGCTTGCACACTTACTTATGTGTGAATCAGGTCCACTATCCTGAAGAAGCTTTCAGAAATATAAAAATTATGTTAAAGACGTCAAAATAAAGTCCACAGCTCACACACACAATTTAATAATTAAACATTTAAAAAAAATATAGAAAACAGTTTATAAAATAAGCATTACACACTTCATATCCAACTTTAAAACACATTCATTCTTGCACACTTTTGCTATTTTTTTTACTAACAGATCTACAACATCTGGCACTCTCGATTGAATTGGATAACACAAAGGCCATCCTCAAATGTTATTTGTGTGAAAGAAGAGCTTAAATATGCTTACGCCATGTTTGGGGATGATGCAAATAAAAAGTTGGATGCGATTATATACACAGATACATAAGCGCATGGAGAAATAAAGGAACATAGAAATTCTGTTTTGCATATTGCCTGACCATAGTTTCAGATTCGATGTATGCAGAAGCGCACAGAATCACTGTTCAGGACATGTTTGCTGCTGTCTTTTGTGTCTCACACATCTGTGTTGCTAAAATCCACTGCACCTACTATTAAAATAAAGGTGGAAGTGCAGTTCTGTATCAACTCCATGGACATTATTCACTCATTATTCACTCACTGAGTAATACTAAAGTGCTGTCACAGTTTATTAAAAACCTGTCTGTTGCAGATTACAACATAAGTGTATTGCATTGTTTTTATTATTCACATTTTGGATTACTTACTTTGCATTTCAATAACTTTTATTATCTGGATTTTAATTATTTCATGACCTTGTTTTTTATTTTATAAAGCAACATTGGTGATTTATTCTGTCATACAATATTTATCTTAAGTCTCTATTTGCTTTATGATTTAGGGATTACATATTTGAGGCTTTGGAAAAACAGGGTAACACATATTTATTGTGAAATAAGGATGACATAGAATATACTGTAAAAACAATATAATAGTTTTAGGTGTTCATGGATTATTTTATTGCATCAGTAGCTAAGTGGCAGTTTTCGGTTGTTAGCATTTAAACATTCCCATGGATGGCCTTCCAACAGCCAAGGGCTAACTGAAGGTCTCACGCAAGTAAGGAAGTTTGGCTTCATATGAATTGAGAAGCTATACTGTAAAATGATAAAAATGTATCAGTGGTGTAACTAGGGCAAATCTCAAAACTGCGCCCCATCACCCATATTAAACTGTTTTTCAGAACTAATAACAATAAAATTTACAGTTTTGATTTCTTTAAATCGAGAATCGAATCCCCATTCATAAAAATGTCTCCCTGAATATGTTATACAGTACTCATCACTCTCTTCCATGACATAGCACGGCGATGCAGCAGTCACTCATCCACCCTCTCCAGCCAGCACAACTTTAATATGAGATTCTGAAGTTAAAGATTTGTGAAACATCAAATAAATAAAGTATATATATACAAATTCAGAAGTATACAAAATGAAACTCACAAAAAGAAATCCTAGGCCTGTCTGGCCACTAGCTAATACAATAGACAAAGCCTGTCTATGGTGAGTAAACTTTGTATTCAGCTCACAAACACACAGTTCACCTGTAAGCTACTCACAGCCTCCCTGGCCGTATCTGGTCGATATGATCTCTCCAGAGGCCACTTGCCTCACTAACTTCAGCTGAGAGACGCCTGTTGAATACCATACAACCCCTATATGCTATATGCAGCACACACAGGTGTTCTTCTAATCAACCTGTTCCCAGATGGACTAGCCCAAAGACCTGGAACAGGGCTGTATGACAGAACTCTGGGACTGTTACCCAGCTCCTGCCCTCTAACTCCAGTAGTTCTGTCACAATATATACAAAAGTTTTCAGATGCCTGACCATTACAACAGGGACTGTAATGGACATTATGCCAGATCCAGACTTGAGACCAACATGCTGCATGCGTTAAATCTGGCTGTGGGAATGCACTGCACATGCGTACGGCAGATGTTATAAAATAAGCATTGTGAGAGGAGGGAGGCATGTAAATTGTACAGTATGGGTTGGGTTAGGCACTTATGTACGACAAGGCATTACATACAACCAGAGATACGCAAGGAAGAGTTAAGGTAGGATCTCGTAAATCAGCTAAGTTAAGTGCATGCGAGAGGAGTCCCCAGGGGAGTGCATTATACTTAGTGGTATACTCCTGTATGCTTACGTACGTAAAACTACCTTAAGTCTGGATCTGGTTCATTGTTTTTAAATACATATACTTTATCAATTGGCCTCCCGTCTGCAGCTATAACAGCTTTCATTCTTTCTTGGAAGGCTTTCCACAAGATTTTGGAGTTTTTCAGTATGAATTTGAGTCCAATTATTCTGTAGAGAATAGTTTGAGGTCAGGCACTAATATTAGACGAGAAGGCCTGGCTCGCAATCTCCATTCCAGTTCATCCCAAAGGTGCTAAATGGGGTTGAGGTCAGGGCACTGTGTGGGCCTGTCAAGTTCTCCCTATAAAAACATGGGGCTTTATAGTCCTTGCTTTTTGCATATGGGAAACAATCATTTACCCAAACTCTTTGCCACAAAGTTGGAAGCGTAGTATTGTCCAAAATGACTTGGTATGCTGAAGCCTTAAAATTGATCTTCACTGTAGATAAGGGGCCTAGTCCAACCCCTAAAAATCAGACCCATTATTCCTCACCCCTAAAATTCACAGTTGGCATAATGAAGTCAGGCAGGTAATGTTCTCTTGGTATGAACCAAGCCCAGACTGGCGAAAGAGAGAGCCGTGATTCATCAGTCCACAGAACACGTTTTCTAGGCTCCACAATCCAGTGTCAGTGTGCATTACACCACTCCAGCTGCTCGGCCATGGAAACCCAATTCATTAAGCTCTCGCCGTAACCTTTTTCAGCTTACATTAATGCCAGTGGAAGTTTGGAACTCAGCTATAGAATCAGCAGTGTGTTGGTGAAAATAAGAGAGGAAAGTTACTCCTGGGCTAAACCATGTTTATTGCAGGGGAGAAATATTTCATCTGCTGCAAACAGTATTAGTGTTGAGAGGTGATGTTTCCTATCCCAAGCCTAAATAACAGTGTAATAGTAAAGCTGGTCAGTATCTGTGTGTTGTAAACAATTCAAAGATATATATCTGCATGCAAAGAATACAATAACCTTGACTCCCCCTGAAATCAACATGGTTTTGCAAAGGTGTAAAGTTTCCTCTCTTAGGACCAGATTCACAACTACGATTTTTTTTACTTACTTGCCTAGTTATAAGTACATAACTAATGCGCACGCATAGTAAATATTTTACGCTATCTACGTAGTGTTTCGTTATGTAGTTTGCATACATGCAGTCTTTAAAGACCGCCTGTACGCAATCTACGGAATTTCAAGCTCCTTCTTAAGTCTGAGTCAGGCCCTGTGATTAGTCTTCTATTTTGCTGAGTTACTGTTGTTCCTAAACATTTCTACTTTCTAATAATATCACTTACAGTTGACTGTAGGATATCTAGCATGGATAAAATTTCACCAACTAATTTATTTGAAAGGTGGCATCCTATCACAGTAACACGCTTTAGGTCACTGAACTCTTCAGACAATAGCATTTTGTATCACAAATGTTTGCAAATGGAGACTGCATGGCTATGTGCTTGATTTTATACACCTGTGACAATGGGTCTGATTGTAACAACAGAATTCAGTATTTAACATATGTGGCCAAACACTTTTGTTCATATAAGTGTATATCCTTGCAATGCTTTGCAGCTTGCAAAAGGAATGCATTTAAACCTGGATGTCTAATTATAGGTAGCTCTATATTTCCTAGCAACGATAGTTGAGATATCACTGCCAATCTGGAACTGGAGGGTGTTAAGTTTAGAGGAAATGTGTGAAAAATGACTTCCCTGAAATGGTAGTTGATAAGTGGAATAATCTCCGATCTGAGGTGGTAGAGGCTAACACAGTAGAACAATTGAAACATGCTTGCAATAAATATAAAGCTATCCTAAATCGAAGGTCAAATAGGGTCAGTGTAGCTAAAAAAAAAGTAAGTCAGTAAGTGACCTACTATGCATGCGGAAAAGACAGTGCTTAAGGAAGCTGCTTCTTAAGTGTGAACATGGTCCTAAGTGTATTTAATGTGCTGCTCGTCATGGTTATTTGGAAAATAGAAAAGAAAAAAAAGAAAAACACAAATTGAAAAGAAGAATGCAATGGTTTGTATGTGAATATTATATATGAATATTAAATACACTGAAATTAGCATGAGTAAAGCTGCTAATCTTTCTAGTTATCCCTTTCTGTTTATTTTACTGTACTCCTAAAATAAGTCACGTCAGCAATCAGTCCTCTCCTGGGTCAGGAGGGCACCTCTCTCCTCCATACAGGAATGAAATGCTGTGGTCTGTCACTTCTCTAACTGATGACCAATGATGGGGGGGGAGGGGGGGTTTCCTCCCTCTCAGCTATGGAAATTTCAGTTACTCGAGGGTCCATAAACTCTCTAGTGACTGACACATCAGCAAGGATGAGATGAAGGGGTAACCCCCTCTGCTCATCAGATAAGGCATGGCTCTTCTTCTCATCTGTGCACCAGCAGAAACGTGAGTTGGCTGGTACTACCTTCCATTGGCATCTATTGGCACTCAGGGCACATGCCCTGCATTTCTCATGTTAGTTACACCCCTGAATGTATGGCCAGGACTTTTTCCATAATTATTACGATAAAACAACCAAAAAATGCTTGTATACACTAACTTTATTGTAAAAATAAATACTAAAATTATTTAGCTTAAAAAGTACTTTTAAGCTAAATAATTTTAGTATTTATTTTCACAATAGAGTTGTTGCTTCAGTGATCTCTCTGGGGTCTCTTGATGATTCTGGGTGGTTAACTTTTGCCTTGGTTCCAAAAACAAAGATGACTCCTCAAAAAATGAAACCTAAATATCACAAAATAATTTATAGGACATAAATATGCTACAGCATATTTGCCCCCATAATAATTATCTATATGTCTCAATAATAGGGCCCTATTCCACCTTAATTGTAGTCAAATTATCCCCCTATAATAGGCCTTTATATTGCCCCCAGGGCATTAGTTGACAAAAAATCCTATATAATCTATAATATAGCTCTCTATTCTTCCTTATTTATGCTCATATTATCCTCCATAAAATAGCTCTCTGTTGCCCCATAATAGGGTTCTATATTATATAAAGCCCTATTATCATCGTCTAATAATTATATTGGCATACTTTGAACAGGTTCAGCAAAGGCCAGAAACTTTGCCTAATTTGTCCAGAGACCTAGCCCTGGCCCAAATGGAGGAGGAGAGAAACAGAAGAACAGATGATTAGAAAGACAGGTACGAGTGGTAGACCTTATAAAAAAAATAGGTTTTGATGGGCTATTTGGTTCTTTGGAAGTACAGAATATGCTATAGATTCAGTTCTAGTGCAGGGAAGTAGCACAGGAGAAGTCCTTGAGTCAGGCTTGAGAAATAAGCCATGATACAACAGGCATGGTCTGATTTGGGATATATTTGAAGAGTAAAAGAAGGATGAGTGGAAGAAGGCTTGATTTTTGAAAAGTAATGAAAACACAGTAAGGGAGGTTTCTTGTGAGGTTGAAGAAACAAGTTTAGTTTGAGACATATTCAGTGCTATTTTTGTAAGAAAAAAGGTGCCGGAACTCACATCAACTCACGTGACCCCATGACCAATCACAAGCCGAGCAGGGCCAGTGTCACGGCTAGAGGGTTTTGTGAATCCTTGTCGGGTACCAGGGGAGTAAGTGGACGAGCTGGTATGAATTGAAAGCAAGCGGGTTTAATGTAAGTTTGTCGCATGGGATACAGCACAATGAATAAAGGTCGTACTAGAGAAGGCAACGTCCAATAACAGTAAAATAGGACCGGCTATGCCGGAGTGAGATAATAATATCGAAAGTCCAAATAGTGAAATGCCGGATGGGCGAGTTAAGGTGCGCTGGGTTGGCGTGATGAGCTGCGCCGGCTTGGCGTGACTAGGCGCGCCGGATTGGCGTGATTAGGTGCGCAGGGTTGGTGTGAGGAGCGCCGGATTGGCGTGACGAGGTGCGCCGAGTTGGCGTGACGAGGTGCGCCGAGTTGACGTGATGAGGTGCGCCGGATTGGCGTGACGAGGTGCGTCGAGTTGGCATGATGAGGTGCGCCGGATTGGCGTGATGAGGTGCGCTGGGTTGGCGTGAGGAGGAGCGCCGGATTGGCGTGACGAGGTGCGCCGAGTTGGCGTGACGAGGTGCGCCGAGTTGACGTGATGAGGTGCGCCGGATTGGCGTGACGAGGTGCGTCGAGTTGGCATGATGAGGTGCGCCGGATTGGCGTGATGAGATGCGCCAGATTGGCGTGAGTAGGTGCGCCGGGTTGGCGTGAGTAGGTGCGCCGGGTTGGCGTGACGAGGTGCGCCGGATTGGCATGATGAGATGCGCCGGATTGGCGTGATGAGATGCGCCGGGTTGGGGTGATGAGGTGCGCCGGATTCACCAGGACTGGATCAGGGTCAGGCTCAGGCTCAGGATTACCAGGACTGGATCAGGATCAGAGGTTACCAGGACTGGATCAGGATCAGAGGTTTACCAGGAACACAGGAGAACTCCAGGAACACAGGCAGCCAGGCACCTTGGAAGACCAAGTTGTTCTGGTACTGAAGGCAAGGACTGCAGCGTTTAAATAGCGCGCACTGCACGCTGATTGGCTGGAGGCATAACCCAGGTAAGAGTCATTGGTGGCTCAGAGTCACATGGTACATTCAAGATGGCGGCGCCCACGGTCCGGAGCTCCGGAGCGCTGGGCGCCAAAACTCCACGTGGGACGCCAACAGGGGAGCCGTGCTGTGAGTGGTAAGTATAGAGGCTGTCACTGTACTGGTGACAGCCTCCGACGGCCAGAGATGCGGGACCGCCGAGAAAAGAACGCTGCAGACAGTCCGTGGAGCGGGTAAGTGCGGCGTCTGCCGCGAGTGTTTGTGACAGT